>JAHZNA010003255.1:0-11215 GCA_027743935.1 Sinodicranocentrus sp. ZH6
TCACCGAGATGGACCAGCTGCTATTGTGGATGCCAAATGTTCTACATTTAAAGATTAATTTGAACAACGAAACTTTTTCTTTGATTTGTCAGCATTTGCCAAATTTGAAAGAATTGACTGTGTATAGAGAAAGGGGAGGGAATTTGGATGACACTGGCGTTGTAGGAGATTTCGATGGAGCTTTTGTTGACGGCTGTCGTTATAATATTACAAATTTAAAAGGTAAATGATATCTCCATCCGTGGGAACATGTTTGTTTGATTCACAACGTTTTTACAATTACAGCTCTGGAAGCATTTCACATGGCAGGACAACCTGTTTTAAACCAGGGACTAACAGAAAAGTCAGTTTTTTATGGATTTGCTCTCATGCCAAAGCTGTCAAACCTGACCATCCATGTCAAATCTAAGGTAGGTTCTTATTCCAATCTACTCTTTTATGATAAGGTGCAGGTTTTATTTATCTAACTTGTCTCCTATTTTTTAATAATTTAGTTAAGTGGGACTACCATGAGAGCCCTCAATCGAGGAATTAAGAGTGTACAAGTTAAAGTAGCCTCATAAAAGAATTTGCAAAGAGGCTAATAAATAATTTGAATATATTATTACAGCGCAGAGAGAAATGTGAACATGAATGTTTTTAAAATAATTTTCACTCATGCAATTTTCATTGCCAATGTTAGCGTTGTGTTGCATCCTCATTAGTCATGATCAACTTTACCTTGAAGTTTACTTTGACTTGCTCAATCCATTTTCTGAAAGTACATTTATTTTGTGCACAGATGATTGATGATGTTTCCAAGTATTTGAGCTTCCAAGAGTTGAAAGTATGTCGAGGATTGAACCATCTTTGGAAGAAAAGAACAAACAAAATACAGAACTATGTACACTCTTAATTTATTCATTTTCACATCAAACTTATTTGCATAATTTTCATCACCAAATATCCCAATTTTCATAATGCACACAATGCTAAAGATATTGTAGCTCTTAAAAGCCTAAGCTGAAAACTTATTTTGAGCGTTATTACACAGCACTAAGGGAACCCTTTTAAAAACTTGATTCACAGAAAGTTTTAGAGATGCCAATTAGTCAAAAGCAAAACTGAATTTAAACTTGGTTTCAGGGATTTGCCTTGACATTCGATACCGATGCTGGAATTCTTTATAAAATTCAATCAAGTATTTAGATCTGTGCGTATTTTTGGATGCCCATTCCAGTGCAATTTGTCGACTTTAACAACTCTTACACTGGCTGCAGGCTGCCATTTAAAGCACTTAATCCCAAATTTGCAGCACCTACAAGTTTTAAGATTCAGATTCCAACGAGCCATTTTCTGAATCAGTATTTTTCCGCGGCCACGTCCCTTGCTGAAGATAACTTTCTCCAAGACAAAAACTACTCCAGCGAGCGCAAGCATAGAAAGAAAACATAAAAAAATGACAATTAACTTATCCAGGTTGATAACATCAGGTCCTCCTCCACTCAATCTATCTTTCCGTCTCGAATATATTAAATCCTCTGTTTTCCTGTATGTATCCCATTTCCGGTCAAATCCAAATTCCCAGACTAGCCTCAACGTTTCCTTTACCCAAACGCCATTGGTTAACCTAACATAATAAAAATAAATGTCGGGACGAAGGGATTGTGGGACCACTGCGCACTTTACTCTTTTTCAGGACGAAGGGCTTGCGGAACCACTGCGCATTTCACTCTTTTTCCAGACTTCTTTTCAAGTTTAATTTCTTCCATCCAAGTTTTAGTATCTGCATCTTTTTCATCCTGAAATGAAGCATATTTCCTCCCTTCCTTGTTTCCCAGAAGGTCTGTTGAATTTTCCGGAAAGTTGGTAAAGCTGGAATTGATCAAGTGTAAAATCCCAGACTGATTAAAATCCCACTGAAATCTCTTTTCTGGTATCACCGGTGAACCTGTGTAATCCCGGCAAATTGTGTAACCGTGGAGGATCAGCTCTTTGAGATTCTTAAATGTCTTAATTTCCACAGGTACGGTGGTGTGACTGGTTATCTTGTTTTCATAAATTGACCAGAGACTGAGACCGGCGAAGACGAAGGTGATGTAAAATTTCGATGTTGACCTAGCCATTCTACAAGGTTTCCTCGTTGTCAATAATAAAATGATAAGAATCTCATCCAAAAAGAATGTGAATGAAGCTTCCCTCTTGTTAGCGATTGTGGAAAGCGCAGCCACCCCAACCAGTAGAAAGACAAGAAAGAGCCATAATTCCTGCCGAAAAGGGTCCGTCCACAACGAAACAATGTAGCCAGGTGGGTCTGGTTGATTTTTCGATTCAAAACAGTAGAATGCCTGAACCGCTATAATTTTGGAGAAATGGAGACTATTGAACTGATGCAGTTTCAACTCCCGCGAAGTAGAAGATGACTTATATCTCCGCACAAACTGGAGTCCAGTACTACGTTCCTTCAAAGGTATGATTCGTATCGTGAAGTTATGCACTGCAGCCAGCGCAATAGGAAGCATGGACGCAATATTGCAATCCAATCTCTTGTAAATTATTATTTTCCAATCGGATTCCCGAACAGGCGGAACAGGGCCTTTCTCACAAAACTTTCGCACAGGGAATATGATTTCCCTGCCATTGGCATTGCGAAAGCTTTTCTTGTGGAATTCCATGACGTCAAGGAGAATCGAGGAAATGGATGTCATCGAGGTCATCTGTGGAATGCAGTAAGAACCACACACAAACTTTATATTCTCCTTGGATGCATTCGAATCAAGGATAAATTTGAGAGCAGGAAAGTCTCGTAATGTCCAGTCCTTCGAGGGCTCTTCAAGATAAGATCCACGAAAAATATTCTTCCGTAGAAAAATGATGACGGTGGACGGATTCCAAAGTAAATTTTTAAATGTGTTTCTTATCTTCATCTCTTTGGTTTTCAAGTCAGCAAATATTATTGGAGTTGAAGTGGAAAATTTATTTAAGGATGAAGCCACTTTTTGAGAAGTTGTTTTGAGTGTCATTGTCTGAAATTGGACGTCTTCATGCAGAAAATGAAATGAGGAGTGAAAGTAGACGATAAATTTCTCTGGGAATTGTATCAAAACTGGGAAATCGTTTTCCAAGTTGAATCCACAGTTCACACAAGATACCCAACTGATAACCAATGAGAAAATGAAGGGAGACATTTTGAAGTTGTGGAATTCCCAATACCGTCTCAACACTGACACATTTTTCCACAATGCCACAATGATTATACAAGGTTGAGAGAAAATTGGACTGAGAAACGCGGAAGGTTGGAAGACAGCATGTATAATTATTTCGCGAAATATGCCGTTTACATCGATTAAAAAGTATAAAGGTGTAATGAGAGAAAAAGTTTAATAGTAATTAAAATAAATGTTACCTATTAAATTCATAAGGAACACATTTCATTAAAAAGCCCGTAACCCTTCGGTAATCACTCACGCAAAGCTGATTTCATAAACAAAAGTTGAGTACGCCGAGGAAAAGTTAGCAAATTGATTCGTGGAATTCTAGTCTTGGATAAATATGAAGTTGTGATTAATAATTTTGAAAACGCGATTGAAGCCTCATGTCATTATTTTAAAGTCTAGTCTTTACAACTACACATTAATAAGTATTGCTTCGAATTTTCAGTAAAGAAACTTTATTTGGAAATAAGCGGCACATGTGCCTTATCATCAATCCAGCCAGGATCCTTATCTCTTCAAACTTTTGCGGAGTGGTGACAAATATATTATGAAGAATTCTCGAGCACGCCACCACAGCTTGTAAAGTTTAATTCAATGTACTTTTCCAGTCATTCAGCGAACGGAAAAAGATTAAGGATGGCGTGATGTGTATCCTTTTGTCAAAAATCGACCAGGATTGAATTTCCCCGGGTGTGAAAAAGGTTTTGGATTAATGTCCATGTCCATACATGTCCATATTTTCATTAACAAAAGGACTCAAGATTACAGCGCTAAATATTTTAGGAGATCACTACTTCATTTGCTTATTCTTTTATAGGCGTAAAAAATTAAATATTTTAGATTTTGAAAAAGGATGAAATTTTTCTCAAATATAGATTTAATTTCCCATTTTATTGATTGACTTTATTAATTGAACTGGGTTGGATTCTACTTTGCCAGCTGCCTTATTAATTACTATTTTTTATGTTTATCTGACAGTAATATTAAGTTTGCTTATGTTCTGTTGGCAATATTTATTTCGTGGCAATATTTTTGTTTATTTCGTGTCACTATTATTTAGCAATAATAATAAAGTAAATAAATATTTACACGCAATATATTACCAAATTTCCTTGTGTCCGTTATTTTATTTGTAATATTTCGTTATAATATTAAATTTGCGCAGTGTAAGAGATAGTTTTCTACCCAGGTTTTGGATAGTTTAATGTTGAAATTTATCGTTAAAGAATTAAATATGTGTGCCCTGTCAACTACACCCACCCGTTATGCTGATTCCAAAAATCATTTGTCATATTTCAAAGCTTTTTTAATCAGCTATAACAAAATCAAAATATTATCTAACACAAAGTGTTCAGAGGAGTTACTATAAAAAACTAAATACTCTTTTTAATGTATAAATGGGCATGTTTAAAAATCAATCAACCCAGAAGCAACCCATTCTCCAAATTCAACAGCAAATTTCACCATCTTGCAAATTTTGAGACATCTATAAATCCAAAAAAATCATGCTTATAATATAATGGAATTTATTTTATTAAAATATATGCCCTGTAGTACAAATACTTTATCACAATAATTTACCGTTCTCTGTTTCGTTTGAAGGAGATCCTTTCCAATTTTTTCTTCACCTTTCTTCTTTATTTTGTCAATTGTAAGCCAAAGTAGCGATAAAAACATGATTTAAATAAGTTTTTTCAACCTGGTGGGAAATAAATAATATAATTATATATCTACCAAGATATAATATCCAGAATAATACATAATTAGTTGGCCTAACTCAAAAACATGAGATAGCGTAAAGTGAAGTGTCGTAACTTGCCGTAACTGTGTTACGAATATAAAACTTAAAAGTAAAAGCACTTGTCATCTCACGATGTGCCCTTTACTAATTTTAATTTTAGGCATTTGCGATACTAGATTTGGCCTAGAATATATAATCATCCTGCTATAAAATTTTGAAGTAAAAGGTAAGACGCGTCTGTCTGTTAATCAGTTAAAATTTTAATATTCATTAGATTGCAATTTATGCATCAACTGTGTTCGCCTGTCATTCTGTCAGTCTGTCCAAGGCTGGAATTTTATGGAATCGGTTGACGACCTCTGCTTATTTTAGGTATAGTGGTATATTATACCATACGATACAAGTAAAGTTATCTCGTGAGAGTAAAATTTGTTCACCTGACTAAGACCCGGATAGCCTACTTCCACTCCAATATCCATTATTCTCATTAGTCAAGTTATATTTGTTTAAAAAAGACATTGATTTGAAAATGTACAACTTAAATTGCATTGTTGTACTTGTGGCCATGAAAAAAAAATGGGAGATGGGAGTACCATTATTTTGTCAGATGTACACATACTAAACTTCACATATAACAGTGGTACCCTTAAATGTCGGCAATTTGGAACATTATTTTGCACATCTGTTTCTGTTACAGTTTCAATTTATTTTAGAATACAAGTTTTAATATTTCCAAACAACTGAAAATAAAGTGACATACATTTCTCGAACACTTTTGTCCTCATTTTTTTAGAATTCTCCAGCTATATCTTAATATTCATCTAGCATATCGTCATCGTCGTCACCAATCTCTTTCATAACTTTAAACATTGAATGCACCATATTTTGATAAATTAAAAACGATTCCATGATATCCACCCTTACGATGCTACACTTTTCGCACAATGTTACTTCCGGTAGCCCGTAATCTCGGTAACTGTCAATGTGTAAAAAGCGACATAAAAGTACTATTGTTTTTTCAATTTTCGACACCGTTGATTCATAACTTTCTTCCTGTATAAAGGAAATACAAAAACACAACACGCACCCCTCCATGTTACTAGTAAAAACACTGATGAGATGAAGTAAAGGTTGAAAGATATTGTAAATGGATTTGCCACTCCCTCCACTCCAGTAACTAAAAATGCATTGTCCAGTACATTTCCCCTTTCTGCTCTTTACTTTTTAAATATTCTCCTTGTTGAAAGCTTAATTGCCGGGATGGTTTTTTCTTTATGGTGGATATATTTATGCAAACTTTGTAAAGCATTCTTCAATGACCCCCCAATGTTCACCGATCAAAGGATACAAAAGAAATATGTGAGGATCTTATTCGTAAAAAATGATACTTCAGTAATCTAAATACATTTCAATACAATATTTCTACAACTAGATTTTTGAACAGGGATATAATCATTTTAGGGTTAACCTGCAAATCTTTTTAAAAAAGTTGTAATCGTCTAATCGTCTCCCTCATACACTACCGTGATAAAAAGCAAACAACAGAAAGGGAAAATAAATAGGTAAGGTGGAGAGTCTCGAGCTTACCAAAGTGTGTTCCCAGCTTACTAATATGTGCAAAAAAATCATATAAGTTGTGCGTCGGGTTGGGTTGATCTATAATTTAAATAATTTTGAAAAGCTTTGTCTTTGCTAATAGGTTAAATTGGGTTATGAAATAAATATTTATACACCGTCACCTTCTAAAATTTTGAGGTGGTTTTTGCATTCATGAAATCTTCCAATGTGAGTCCCGTAAATACCGTTGGGGAGAAAACCTCCCAAAGCATATTATAATATCGTAAATTAATCAGTTTCAAGCTCTAAACATGCAACCCCTGACCCAATCTTATCTACGATGGTGGTGTTTTTACCTGCGGCCGCGACTTGTAAATCTAACTCACTCTGTCAGCCTGTCAAACTATTAGTGATGAAAAACCTTTTCACTCTTATTTATAGCTTTAAGTATTGCTTATGCGTTAGAAAGCTGTGTACCAACTTCTGTAAGACTCAGTTGGAAACCAACTCTGTTATTCTAGGGACCCAGAATGTGGAGATTCTGTTGTAACTCTTTTTTATGAGTTGGAGACCTACTTCCGTATGCTGAAGACCTTCCACCATGTATGAGTTTTCTACTTTTCCACCTTCCACGCCATCAGTCGAACAGAAAAACAAGCTGAGACCTCGTGTAAAGCAGACCTTCATTAATCTATATGAATATATGAATAATATATCCATCTAATATGTGTAGGCCAAATACCAGAATGCTTCGACCTCCCTGCTCTCTATACTTTGCACTTCTCTCTCTTCACATCTTTGGCATGTTAGGATTGGTGAGAATGTAGATGATCTTCCTGTTGCATTACAGCATCGGAACATCAGTTTTTAAAATAAGCTCGAGCTAGAATATCGGAAGGATAATAGCAGATGAGCTGAAACTGGTTTATTTCCATTATTTTTATACAATAATTTAAACCAAATTTTAAAAACATTCCTTAACATTTCCTACATCCTAAATAATCATAGTTTATAAAAAAACACAGATATCTTACAAACTTTTTTGTCAAACT
This sequence comes from Sinodicranocentrus sp. ZH6, assembly GCA_027743935.1. Classification (NCBI taxonomy): domain Eukaryota; kingdom Metazoa; phylum Arthropoda; class Collembola; order Entomobryomorpha; family Entomobryidae; genus Sinodicranocentrus; species Sinodicranocentrus sp. ZH6. Next base: position 7,545 of record JAHZNA010003255.1, read on the forward strand.
GATGTCAATCAAACTTACAACTTTCAGCGGTAAATTTCTTGATTTCTGGATTTGTTTTTTGGTGAAACGGCCAGCTTAAAATAATGATAATGGAGCATTTCTTATAATCGATTTAATTCTTGCTTGATTGCTAAAGGTTGGGAACCATCCAAACGCCTCAGGTGGGAAGGAAATGGCAATAGAGATGACGGAGGGGTACAGAACGAGGAATAATCTGATTGTTTTTCTTGTCACCTAAAACTGGTGGACAAGTCGTAGGAAAGAAAGAAGTCATATGAAATTCTAAGCTTGTTCGACTACAATCAAACTTTTTAAAGGTAGAGCGCCGCCCAAACTGGTGTATCTTCCAGTACAGTGTGGATTTCAAACCTATAGAGATAGTCACACGACTATAAAGACTTGCTAAGAGTTCACTCCAAAAGTTTAGGAGCGTATATTTTGGACGGCTCATCGCTCTACGTGCTTAACGTGTGCAACAGACGTAAGCATTGATTTTAGTTAATTAAAAAATGACCCAAATATGAATGATATCAAATAATCGTCAATTTTGTATTATATACAAAGAGAAATTTACTCTCTGAGCGAGACTCTGAGAAGGAAAAAACGATCGTTGGACTAGTCAGAGAATTGGATCTAACAATCATCCTGAACTTATAACATTTCAACATTATCGTCAGCAAACGCCTGGGAAGCATGGACTTGGAGGAACTCGGTCCTAGCTTTTTGATATGATCTTCGTCAAGCTGTTAATATTTCCGTATATGATTTGGAGTTATGAACTGGATTCTGGACGACCATGCAAAACGATAAGAATTATATTATTCTACTTTTAAAATAACGCTCAAAGTTCTCCGATAGGATTCTTCTCTTCGAGTAGTGACAAATCGTTAGTTAATCGATAGTTAATCGTTAGACAAAGTGAATTGCATTTAGTAGGTTGGCGTAACTTTTTAACCTGTTTTAAATCTGACTAACAAAGAAAATGCTTCAACTGTATGACTCAGTTTTCAACGCGATAAAATCTTTCTGATTAATTATATGATGAAAAATGCAATGATGATATCAGTTTCCGAAACTACAGTATTAAATTGCCCTTGCTTGAGTAACTTTTTTTAACCTTTGCAATTTATGTAATAATTTCTATCTGTCTCATTTTTAAAGCTGCTTAAATCTCTGTTTTCATGAAATACTATTCGAAATTAATTTATTTTTAAAAAAGGATTTATTTTTCTCTTTCTCTAAAAAAGTTTCAAATTTTAACATTATCCGCCTATCACCACTGAAGTTTTCAACATTGAATTGAACAAAAAGTATTTAAAATGTAAGCTATACCATAGCAGACTCGATTACTAAAGGCCTGCCAATACGGCCAAGTTTCCATGGATACGTATTTTAGCGGTGAACTAGGGAACTAAAGTGCTCCATAAGAATGGTATGGGTGAGGGCGCCACTAGGCACACTTTTGGTGTGCCTGCTAGCGACACTCACTTTTTCGTAATGGCAGGCCTTTAGTAATCGAGTCCGCTATGGTTTTGTGATAAACTTGTGTCCATTTCCCAGCAGATAAAATATTTCTTGGACCACTTGCTCTTTGCTTTATTAAGAATTAAGTAATTATTTAATTGAATAAACACCGAACTAGTATATTTTTGAAATATGAAATAGCCGGAAAGATGTTAACCGGCGTAGACCATGGGTTATTCAGGAAATAAAAATACCAGAGCAGTACGTTAAAACAATCATTTTCGGTCATTTTTTAACCGGTCCGTGGGTAAGCAAGCAGCTGCATACGCTAGAAGGTTTTGCAACATACGGGCTTGCCACAACCGTTGTTGGGTAAGTAGTGAGGATTTGGCCACAAGCCACAGCGACCATGACGGCAGCGAGGATAAGAAACTCAACCAGAAAGTAAATTACATATCTGCTAAATGTGCTTCTGATTGCACATTATCTACCACCATAATTTAAGCAATAGGTCTTACCAATTTCGACATTTTTAGTTGTGGCTGAGTGTGGATTCTTTCGAGAGAATGTTTAAACTTTGGAGAATAGCTTTTAAAACTGATGCTTGTCGGTCATTCTTAACGACTTTATATGTACAGGGGCCAATGAATATAAGCTTTCCTAATGTATGAAAGATTAAATAACATGCGTAGTAGCATGCATGGCACATAAACTTACCATTATTTGCGAAGAAATAAAAACGTTTTGGGATTTTGGGATTTTATCTGATCGTGATCACGATCGCATTGATTTGATTGATCGATTGAATGATTTTTTTTCGCGTTGTAGCAAAAACACAGTCATGCAAGATGCAACCCCACTTACCCCACCCAATTATTTGCTAACGCGACTGGGTTATGCACTTTATATAATTCTTCACATGCCAAACGGGAAGACTCTGCACGACACATTATACACACATTTGCATAAAATTCAAAATAGCTAATTTGAAGGAAATTCAGAGCGTTTATTAAGGTCAAGTCTGAACTCCATATCATTAAAATTTCTAGCAATATTCCCGGATGGAGCTTTAAAACTAAGGACCGTGTCTGGTGCAGGTCTGGTATTCTCATATCTATACTAATTGCATGAAAACATCAAATTCTTTACATACTAACTAAATATAGTTGAAACAAGCAGTTATGAAATTGTGAAGTTTGTGGTTTGTATATTTAGATTCAATGAAAATTATGTTAAATGTATTCAAAGATCAGCCAAGGTTGCTAGAACTCAAATACCGACAGTACACTTAACACAAAATTAGTCCAGCGTAGCAGTAAGAAGAAATACAACAAAAACAAACGCAACTTCTCTTGCGTAACATTACAACTTAGTTAGTTGTGCATACCTAATATACCTACTCTGTGGTTGTGGAATATAATATGCATATAGTTTAATGAATTCGTAGAACCAAAGAAAAACAAAAAATTCAAGGGCACAAAGCACATCCAGCATGACAAAACGTGATTTTTCATTTTAAAAGTCTCACAATCAGTAGTAAGTGAAGCAGCAGAGAAAGATAACACAATTTTTGTCCATACTTATTATGCAACATTCGTCTAAAACATGAAAACGTGAATAAGCACTTCCTTGCACGTAGTAAAAGCATAAAGGAACAATGAATGATGTACAATTCCATTAGTCTACTATAAATATACGTGCTACATTATTCTAAATAAACTCACAATAAGCTAATAAGGTTTTAAAAAAGGTCCACTAGCTGAATGCCAACGCACTCAACGCAGACGAATAAAATAGACTGAATGAAACATGCTAAAAATTCTCTTGTTAAATATTTACTTCACGATGTTAAATTGAATTAATTTGTTATTAGTAAAGATTAACTATACCTGAAAGATCAGATATGAAGAATTACTTACTGACGCCATTCGTGGGGAAAATAAAAAGGTTTTGCCAGATTGTGACAGATTTAGTGAACGTCTTTGGTTGTTCGAAAATTCTATCAAGCGATTATCAGTTCAATTCGACATTACTAACTTTATCCTGTACCAATATTGAATGACTAAAAATATGCATGTTAAATATTATAAAAAAAGTCCCTGACAAAGCATTTACCAGATGTGTACCAGATATGTGTGTGCGTGATGAACATGAACATGACGAACGAACCTTATTATACCACCGAGATATCGTTGCTTATTACTATA
>JAHZNA010003256.1:0-13179 GCA_027743935.1 Sinodicranocentrus sp. ZH6
ACACACTAACTATAAACGGCTTTAGTCTGTCCTTAACCTGTCACTATGGTAGCCACACCACAACCATAAACCAAGCGTTAGAAGGAAAAACAGACTAGATTAACTGCATAGAAGCAAAATCGCAACGAAAGCGGGGGTTGAAACCTATAGTCAAGCCACCGCTAATATTCTCTTAAACCAGAGAGTGATTCATTTACCACTTTGTTCCTAGTCGTCGTGCAGTATTTATGGAAATTGAAGCGAAGCTGACGTTGAGTTGAAGTTGAAGAACTGAAAGTGTTTGCTCGCATTGATACTTAACAAAAGAAATGTAAAATGAGCTAGGTTAAAGTACTTTTTTGTAGATAATTTATGACCATATTAATATTGTTAAACCATTCATACCTCTTTTTCGAATGATGGTACTAGTTTGTTTAATGGGATGTTTAACAAAATAGATCATTAATTTTGATGATTTTATATTTTAATAATTGCATCATTGTGATTGTAATTCTTTTTCAAATAAACATTTTTTTTATGCTGAATGAATTTAAAACTGATCTAATTAATCTGATTTCCATTTCCCAAATATTAGGTCAAGAAAAAAAATCCTATTCGTAAATTTTACATATTATTTATTGTTTCTAGCAAATAATATTAATCAGGTCGAATATATTCACCACCTGCCAACTAATTTTGGTATTTTAGGATCACCAAAATCTACCTATTTGGATAAATATTAATATGATACGGCGTTTGTAATATTAATATGTCAGTCATCACATCAGTCATCACATCAGAAAGTGTTCATTGTTCCACAAAGAGATTTTTAGGTACTCTTCCACCTTGTTAATATGTACCTAGCCAGGTACCTACCTAAGACAAGCCGACACAGTAGTGCACAGTAAATGGACTTGTGTCAATATAATATTTATGTTTCATACATGTATTCTCAAAACTCTGATTCTGCTTGCTTGTTCATTGTAAATACCTGAGTACTCTCTCTGTATGTGTTAAACTGTATTGGATGGAATATGGAATACGATATGTCAAAATATGTCGTATCCTCATCCTCATATTTCAAATATTATTCATGAATGTTCAAGGATACTGTCAAAACTAAAGGTCTCATGGAAAGAAGAAAATCTGGATTATGATTGTTTATTGCAGGCTACATATCGATGGCAATTGACAATACCATAAATCAGCACGTTCGTGTCATTTACATGAATACACTCTCGTGCATTAAGTTTAGTCAAACATTAAAGGTCCTATCCTATTCCTGTGCCATGAACTCTGGTTGATGATTTGTGTATCATGTGTGGGTTTTTGGTGAGGTGACAAGTACAGTTTGTGAACTGCATAACGATAACAGAAATACCGTATCAGATTTATATATATACCATACATATAATGCGTCCATCCATTTCCATACCATACCATTGTTAGTACCCTAGTACCAAGTACCTACTAGAGACTTTTCTTAATTTTCAGGAGGCATCATATGACTCATGCATGAAATCTATTTATATGTCTACATGTTTGACTTTCAGTAACTTTATCCATTTTGCCAGCTTGTAAGAATTGTGAAAGACACATATTATTTTATACAGTTTTAATTTTATTTCGATCCTGCTCCTTCTCATATTATAATTATGAAAATACAGTCATAGCAATTAAACGTGACTCCAGAGATGTACTGGAACTGCAACTGCAGCATTCTCATCATGACCTTGATGCGTTGCTCCACAAGCGGAGCAAAGAAGGGAAGTGTAATTACTTGGTGAACTTTGGTGTGAAGAGGCTGTTTGTGAAAAAGTGAGTTTTGAGTTTGCAAACATGGGCTCAATAGTCAGCACGAATGACTTACCTGGAGAAGTGGAAGGAAATTATGGTGGCACTCTAGTTACGGGACCATCATGGATGAGGGACTTTTTAGAAGAGTATAGAAAAGTGATTACTGAAAATTACAAAGCAAAGCAGAAGTCCTTACATGAGTTCCTGACAGAGGAAGCTCTCCAGGATGCACATAACGCAGGAGTGGAACAAGTTATGAACTTATTTACAGAATATAAAAAGTCGCTAAAGGACAGTCAACAGATAGATGGTAATGTGGAGGAGAAACTGAGAATCTGTTTGGCGAAAGAGTTTGGGAGGCTTCGTGACGATAATTTTAACAAGTTATGTAACTACTTGGAAAGCGTCTTGGATGATATTTTAGAGCAAGGGAAGGAATCCCTCAAGAAGAAGTTTACATTCGATCCAAATCCCAACGTGGAATATTTAAATGCTGATAAAATAACATCCTCGACTGAGGAAGTGATAAAAGAAAGAGTTGACAAGTTTCAGGAAAAAATCTCTACTCAAGAATTTGGAGAACAGATAACCCGCCACAGGGAAACGTGTCAAGGTAATCTTAAGCAAAAACTGGAAAAAATTGGGAATGACGAAGGAGCCAAATATTTGCATGAATTAAATTTACATTTAAAATCAACAATGGAAAAATGCATCAAAGCCTACAAAACCGACATGGAGATGACCACAGTAGGAAAATCATTGAAGGAAATGAAAGAAATTGAAAATATGCATTTCTCCTTGGTTGAAAAGAGTTTGGGAAAGTTGGTCAAGGAAATTGGGAGGAATGCTGAGGATCACTTTCGCCAGCTGAGTTTCGACATTTTAAAAGTTTTTGAGAATTTAATACACGAAAAGGAGGAGGAGACTAAAGGTCGGTGCTTAACCGCGATAAGGAATGTTTTCTCCAGATGTCAAATTCCTTATGAAGAGGAGTCCGAAGCGGAAATGAAAATATTGGTTGGGATTGAAGAAACGATTAAGGGTGCTATAAAACATACACTGGAAGTTGCTTCCAAAAGTAAGTTGAATAATTTGAAATTAAATTAAACAACATTATTAAACAAATTATTATAACTGCCTCAATTAATCTAAATATTACTATTAAATTTAAATTTTCGAAAATAAACTGTTATAGGTGCTGGCGAGATTGATGTTACAATTACAAGAATCGACTTGGACTCTTCTGATGATTTGGATGATTATGACAATGGCAGTGAAGACTCTGAGACTGACCATGAGAGTAGTAGCGAAACCTCAAGCATGGACGTATTTAATAGTACGGTCACTGTTAATGGGAAAAACATCTCGGAAAAAAGGCATAAGCTTGAAGACACTATTATAGAAAACAATAATGAGAATGTTAATTTGACAGTTGCGTCAACATCCACCCTAACGGTATCAGTAAACTCAGCCGACACCACTTTGGTCAACAGCACAAACTACTGGAGAAAATGAGACGACTGTTATCAATAATTTTGATTCGACGGTTATCACTCAGCCTTTGGAAAATCAAGAGGAAACCAACTCTGACTTAAATGATAAGGCTGCTACTCCAGCTAGGTCTCCATCTCCACGAAAACTTAGTGGAAAAGAGAATTCCCTCCCGTCATCAAAATGTTCCGCATCGCCAAGACTGAAAATTGGGATTGCTATCCGACAAAACACCGTTTCTCCTGATTTGCTCGCCTCCTCTCAAACTTCTTCCACCTCCAGTGATACCATTCCAGAAGTCGGACTTTGTTCCACCAGCAGCAGTGACGTAGGTTCCTCTGCAACAGATATTTCCACATGTTCCAATAGTATTCCAAATCAAAACGAGCATCCATCCTCAAGCAAATCTTCTCAAGAAGAAGCGTCTCGATCAAAATGGAGAAGTATAGAAGTTCCAAACTCCACCCATCTCATCACACATCCCCCAACAACGCCTATCTCCAAAGGAAAAGGTCCAAAACGCAAGAGTATGCAAGCTTTACAAAAGTCTGCAAACTTTTTCGAAGCACTGAGATCTTTCGGGATTCGCTTTACCTCAAAAGGGATCATTGCCGGTGTTTCTATAAACCACGTTCCAAACATCCTCGTTCAAGAATGCTGCAATGAGCAAGTGTCCGTCACTTCTGTGGACTCTTTGACTATACCGGCATTAGTAGGGTTGATGAAAAATGACAATTTTGTTATCGGAAAAGAAGCTACTTTATTAGAGTTCCACGAGCGAAAACAAATTTGGGACTTATTCCATCCTTTTCAAAACCCCAACGACTTTGATCGTAAGAATTCAACCCATATTAAAATAAACGGGGAAAAAGTCAAATTCCATGTGGAACTCCTCCTTGGAATATTTCTCTACGAAGTGAAACTGAAAATGGAAAAAATCCTCGAAGAAAAGTTTGGAAGGGCTGAAGTTAAACTTGAAAAGGTTGTCATTTCCCTTCCACCCCATTTCCTCCTTTTTCAAATTCAGCAAGTTCGAGACGCTTCTTTAATTGCAGGCTTCAAAGATAAATACGTTGTTCTCATCAATGACGCTTCCTCTCTAGCTTTAGACTTCTCCAGAAGGCAGTTCTCCTGTGCTGGAGGGAATAACGAAATGGGCAGAAATCAAGGAAATATTTTAATTATATCTCAATATTTTGATGGCTCCATGAACATCATTTGTTTTTCATCTTACAACTACAAAACCGAGCTGGAAAAGTTCACCAAGTTAAGTATTCACCAGTTGGGATACCAAAATCTACCAAAGTTTGCCCAATTTGTGCCACGTATTGAAATGTCAACTAGTTCAAACAATTTAGACCACTTTAACGATATCTGGATGAAAGGGAAACACTTTGTAAAAAACCTTCCCAACGATTACCCCGATCTTCCAGTATTTTGTCAGTTAAATTGTGAAGATCCAGATTGGCTGGATAGATTCAAAGATGAGATTGAAAACATGCTATCTGAAGATGGCACTATAGCCGTGCATCTTTTGCCATGTGATGGGTTCGCTTTTAACAGAGGTGTTGTCAGCGTCGGCAGTTATGGCTACTGGTGGAATCGAAACCAAGCAAAGAAACCTGACCATTTTGAAGTTGAGATGAAGGATTGCTTTATTTCTTACTCGTCAAATCCAGATTTCGACTTTGACCCAAGAAGTCTAACTAATGAGGAGTGTAATCATTGCAATCTTGATCTAATTAGGATTTTTGGGGGAAGTAACAGCTGGAAAAAATCAACAAGGAAAAGCTAGTAGTAAAAAGGTCTGTGAGAGAGCAGGTGAAGCAGAAAGGAAAAGTTCGAGGAAGCGGTTCTTATCAGAAAAGGTGATGGGTGAGCTAGGGCTAGATTTGGCCCCGGTAGGAAAGAAATCTAAAAGTACAAATGAAACCACAGTTCCCTTCGAAAATTATATGTCACATTATGTTAAATTCAACTAGACATAAACTATAGCAGTTTATTTTTATGTTAAATATCATTTCTATCGTAGTTTAAAAATTGTTGTTAAATATTTATTTTTTATTTATCCACGAGTTACGCTCCATTTTATTAAATAACTGATTGATGATCAACACCAATACATATTTATGTTATCATTTATACTTCTCAAGTACAATTACTAACTCGTTACTTGCTTATTAAAGTTACAATCAATAATCCTCTAAAGCATCAATTCTCTTGCATTATTTATTTATACTTATCCTCCACTCCAATGTCTCCAATGCATACTTGAGAAAAAAAAACAACATTGTGACTTTCACACACACAAGTAACGTACACGTACTTACACTGTACACACTCCCCTTTCTCGTTGCTTTTGGGGAAAGCGCGGAATAAAGTTGTTGACAGTGTCAAAAATAGATTTGTCTTATAATATGTATATCCTCACGGGATCATCATATCTCAGATATTATTCAAACATGTTCATCGTTCAAAGTCATAAGGAGATAGCTTGTAATTCGCTTTTCCGCTCCTGCTCAGTACATCATCATTTGTTTTATCATAAAAGGGATTGGATGGAAAGAGTTGAAAATGTGTAATCCTTTTCCGTTTTGCTGGATATCGACCGAGAAATAAAACAAGAAACGGAGTCACACTTCCCACACATCATTCAGCCAATGCACAGAGATGGATTGCAGGTGTACAAGTACGCGAGCTATTTGGTGCATAACATTCTTCTAAGCATACCTACCTAGTAACTAGGAAATTCCTAGAATTTTTTAGTAGGCAGCCTTCTATGCAGTGCCACCTGCGACAAACAATTGTTGCTTTGTGTATGTTTTTTCATGAGTTTTTGATTTACAACTTGGCAATAAAATAACACAAAATAGCAGGAAAAGTGGAGCAAATGAGTTAAAGTGTTTGTAAGAATCTTTCCGAGTTTGTCAACATGTCTTTAGTGGTTAACGAGGAAATAGAGGGAATAGCTATAGAAAAAGTTTATATTTTCCCAGTTAAAGGACCACCATGGATGCATGACCTGATAGAAGAGTATACAAATGTGATTTACAAAAAATTTCGTGCTAAGCGTAACTCAAATAGCCATCTGACCGAAGAGGACATAGAGGATATTCACAAAAGAGGGGTGGACAAAGTAATGAAGTTATTTAGAGAATATAAAAATTCATCAAATGAAAATACTCTTAAAAATGACAACATGGAGCAAGAGCTTGAAGTCGTTTTAGAGGAGAATGTCACCTGGGTTCGAGATGTTCACAAGTACCTCGGCTATATGGAAAAGATCTTAAAGGAAATTATAGAGCAAGGGGAGGAACCACTCAAAACCAAATTAACTTTCAATCCCTCTCCTACCGTGAAATATTTAAATGACTTACTCATAACATCCATAATTGACAACGTAATTAAAGATCAGATTGCCAAATTTCATGAGAAAGTCTCTTTGGGGGAATTGCAAAAAATTGTATTATCTTACAAGGAAAGATACGAAGCTATTATACAACTCAAACTTGGAAAAACTGGGAAGGACGAAAGAGACAAATATTTAGCTGCGTTGGATTCTCATGTCAAACTTAAAACAGAAAAATGCATCTCAATCTATAAATCAGAAATGGAGGGGATCATGGTGACAAAAGGATTGGAAGACATGGAGGAAATTGAAGATTTACATTTTCTCTATACTGGAAAAAGCTTGGAAATGTTAGTGGATGAAATTGGGATAAATGCTCAAGACCACTTTTCCACGCTAAGTTTCTCCACTACACACATTTTTGAGAATTTAATGCTCCAAAAGAAGGAGGAGCTTATGAACCAATGTTTGAGCGATGTTAGGAATATTTTTTCTCGGAGGCATATTCCCTACGAGGGAGGGTCCGAAGAAGAGATTCAAGTTTTGGCTATGATTAAAAACTCGATAAAGAATGCGGTAGAGGATACGATGGAGGTTGTTTCGCAAAGTAAGTTAAATTAAACCAACTAAAACTTTTTTAACCGTCTTAGTTAACTTAGTTAATAAGTTTCAGTAAAAATATCTGGGGAAAGACATGATAAAATACTGAAATGACATGAATGACATGAATGATGTAATTCTTGAAAATGGATTTTCTAGGTGCTGGACTCATCGATGTCACAGTGACAAATATCGACTTGGATTCATCCAACAGTGAAAATCCAACCATGGACGAGGATAAGGATAGAGATAGTGATGATTACTCGGATAAGGGTAGAGATAGTGATGATGACTCGGAGAAGGATAGAGATAGTGATGATGACTCGGATGATGAGGATATACAAGTTTTGGGAACTTTCCATGGTGAGGTTACCAATGGTGGAAATAATGTAGAAGAAAATGAGCCTTCGGTTGAAGACACTAGTAGAGAAAAGGATGGGAAAAATTGCAAATCTAAATCAAATGCAAGGAACGCAGTATCGACATCAACACAAGAGGATTCGGTAAGATGGAATGAAGCCACGGTGGAGAATAGAACAATCACAAATAATGAAAGGAGGGTCCAATATGAAGTTAAAATCAAAGAGGACTGCATGACATATGCACAAATAAAGATTGTTTGGAGGAATTTAGAAAATAGGCATAGAAATTGTAGCTTTGTAACCAGGATTTTTGAGAAGACAACCGGGAATCAAAAGGGGAAAGCTGGGAAGGAGAAAGTTTGTGAGACAGAGGCTCCAAAAATTGAAAGTTCCAGGAAGAGATTCTTTTCAGAGAAAATGATGGATTTTGTAAATCCACATTTGTCTGCTATTGGAAAGAAATTTAAAATTAGCATTGAAAATAGAAGAAATGGAGATACTATGTCAATTTAAATTTGGATTGTGAGGTTTTAACTTTAATTAACTAATTGTACCAGAACCATTGCATCTTATATAAAGACATTACTTATCATGTAAAATATTTCAATTAGTCATTTGTGCTAAACATAAATCTAAGTGTTCTATTGAAAGTTGTAAATTGCTGTATGTTTATATTTATTTATAGGTGGGCTAACTACTTCATTTTCAAATTGATAATTTGGGGTAATTTGTAGGCTAAGATACTTTGTGTATTTAAAAAAGTATTTATCTACATCTAGCCTTGAAAAATGGTAATAAAATATTAAATAATTTAGAATAAAAAGTTTACTTCCCATAAAAACTCCTACTTGTGTTACGCCTTACGTGTTATCATAAATCATCGTAAATATATGTGACATACAATATATATCAATTTAAAATGTCTGTGCGCATTATGTCCGATTCTCTTTCCATCTTCCATCAGGCACTCTGTCTACATTGAACTTCACTACAATTTCACATCACACAATTCACAAAGCTCCGGTAAGTATTGCATCAAATGAAACTTGTAATTGTAGTTAAATAAAACTCAAGTAGAACTCTGCCAAAAATAGTTGAATGACTACTGCCCAACAAAGCATATTAACATTGATGCCTTGAAACAGCCAAATCAAATCTGCAGTAGTAAGTATGAAATACAAATCCAATTTGTGATAATTTATTTTAGGCTTGCTCAAAAATTAACCTTAACCCATTGAGCTTGTTCACCAATCAATACTTGTAAAAAGACATGAACCTGTTATACATGAATTGATCATTGATTAGTGCCATCATGTGTCATGAGCACATAAGATGTATATCCAATCTTCACCTAAACGCACTCGAGGATATGTTTTTTGTCGGTCAGTGCTTACAAAATAATAGGAAATCCATCAAACTCACGAAATATTACAGTTTTTAAGCAACAGAAAAAAACCTCTATGATTAAATGAGATCTCAGCAAAAATTTAAAATCTATTAATGCTCACATAATAATAAAATAGCTCACAGCATAGAATTGCACCTGAAATCGTTTTTGCGAGTTTGACTTTGTTTGCATTCGTTCATTGTCCCCTGATCTGATGAGCAATATGCTTGCTTTGCTGACAAACTGCAAAATCTTTCTTGGAAAAGGCAGCCCACAAACTTCTTTTACTTTAGTTATCATTTGAATCTCCGATATTAACTGTATTGACAAGCAGTCTAATAAATAAACTGATGGATATGGATACTTGCGGTCATATTCGGGCTAGCGAAACCAGATCGAAAAGCTGAACAGTATGAGGAGTCGAACAAAATTTGGGTTTAGGTTAAAAGAAACCTCGTAAAAGATCGGTTTTTCTTCGAATCTCTGGAGGAAAATCAGGATTTCGACTTCTCAGAAATATTTAAGTTGGGGATATCTTATATTCTCCGTCCTTCACATTTTTGTAATTTATATTCCTTGTCCGATGTTTTCGCACTCACAAAGATGTGCCGGTTTATGGTAAAAAGTACACGAAGTTCACAATATTAAACACAAACTAGTTTATATGTATATTAACTTACAAGTTCTTTAAAATCTATTCTTTGCTATAAAACCTCTTTCGTTTCACGTTTCACTGGAGCTGGGTCATTGTTCGAGCAAGTTTGTTAGCTTTTCCAAGTACAACCCTCTTTTGTCAAAACCAACAGGGTTGACATGTACTCTAGTAGCACACAGAAAACATGTTGTTATCATTCGAGTGGACTACCTGTGCAAACCAAATCATTTGACTAATGTTCCTGATCGTGTTCGTTCATAAGAATCATATACACTCTCATCTGCAGTTCATCTTCGTATAAATGAAAGCTCATCATGAGTCATGAGTTGCTCTGCAGAATGATTAAAGCCAGAAAATCTTGTATTGCTGTGAAGTAAAAATGAATGTGATAAAATGATAATAGAATTTTTGAGTAGCTCCACTTTCAATAGCTTGAAATAATTTTTACTCCCAAGCACCAATACCCTCTACTTTACTTCACAAACAGATAATAATAGTAATTCGAATGTCGTTTTACTTGTTGACGCCACAAAATAAAAATTTCAGCTTGTAGCACTACTCTTCTCCTCTTTGGTTTAAAATATTTGCCTAAAGGAACAACGTCAAGGGCAACATTAATACCACCAACCAGAATTGTAACTGTTCCGTCGGGCACAACAGCGACGTACCACGTACTGTTTTTATTAATACCTTATGCCCTTATGCTTCATGTTTTGTAGATTGTTAGTGAATTTAAAAAAAGGGAGGTAATAGATGGTTTGTGAATGAATAAATGAAGCCGGTTAGTCAGGTCAGGTATCTCATATGCTCCCGTTTATTGACTAATATTCACCTAAAAATTCCTTTCCACGAAAAAGCATCCCTGTTTCGAATTACTTGGAAGATATATATAAATGCTAAAAAAACTTTCTCAAAACAAAAGTTCACTACCATAATGTCAATTGCCTATAACAGGAGGAATAAATATTCATTTTTTAAACCTGAAATAAATTACTCTTTCTAAGTAAATTAAGTCACTTTGATTTCGAATTTGATACTTGAAAATGAGATTTCTCGATGAATTGAATGTTGAAATGTGTGAGTATAAAAGCGATTAGTTTCAAAGGAAATTGGCAACAGTAACTCTTGTGTTATCGAACTCATCTTAGCAAGCTATTCACTCTTCTTCGAATCCAACATGTCGCATTCCAAAATTTTCGTTTTGGCCGCAATTGTCGTTGTTTTTGTCTCAACGGTATGAACACATTATAAACTTTCAAGGATGGAGAGAAAGCAGGATTTCAAGGATTTTTAAACAATTCTTTATCTTTATTATAGGCTTCAGCTGCTTCATCAAAGCCGTCCACCCATGGACAAAAGCCGATCACCGCCGCAAAGGACAAGATTGTCCAACCTGCTCTATATGGTGAGGACTTGGGAACTACATCATCAACACCTCCTCCACCACCACCCCCACCAACTTGTGCCATAGTTGGAACTCCATCGATATATTGTGGAGGGCTTAATCAACAGGGCTGTGATAAAGCCTGTGGAGACAGAGCCTACACTCTTTCATGGTGTGAAACTGGAGGTTGTTTATGTCACGAGGGTTACAGTGGATCCTATTGCGCAGATCTTCGAATATAATGAGCCGGTTGATATTGATTTGAATCCATGATTTCGTGTGGTGCAAGTATTTTGTTGGATATTTAATAACAAATTTTTTGGTACACGATTCAATTGTCTACATATTTTATTTTGACATATTTTGCTCATATATCGGGAAAAATTTTGATGGAAGCTTCATCATGGTCAAACAATTTTTGTCACGGTTGTTAAGCATGCAGATTGCAATTTACTTGTCCCTGAAAGTTAATTTCAATCTAGTAATAATGCGATTACAATATAATAATATCCCAATATTTCTAACATGAAATACGTTCGATTCTCAAATTGAATCACCTTTGTATTCATATTTCTGAACTTCCTTTCAACCCATTTCCGTCGTCGACATTAATCCTTCTCCTTCCAAACATAAATCTACACTCCCGTTTCCTGGAGGAATTCCTTCAATATCCCAAAACACGGCTCGATGACCTTAACATCATTTTCACAAACCTAAAATCCCACAGGTATAAGAATCAAAGAAAACCCTCATTTTTGGCACCTTCTCATCGTCACTCTTCCTGCACCAAACTTATTTCTCTTTTCAACAAACATGAACGAACTTCCCTCACAAAAATGTTATAATGGAAACAACCACTTTGAACGATTTCTAATCTACAATGCTCCAGTCAGCAAAATATAGTGACAGAATCTGGACATTTTGTGTTGCCCAGTGCCTGTTAATTAAATCGTTATCAAAATAGGTACCATACCTGGATTACTACGGATTGTTACAATTTTTAAAGGACTATAAACTTAGCCTTTCTGTGTTAAAACTGATATAAATATTTTATTCCGTAATTTTATAGATAAATTAATTGTAAGTATAAGCTGCATTTTGTGCTCTGCTTATATAATTGCACCCGATTGCGATTCCTGACTTTTGCTGCGAACGTACGATATACATATACCCCAGACAAATAAAATCAAAACATAGATATGCAGATTGCACAGGCACAGCAACCCAATAAAGCGAGTACGATCAGTGTAGCTCAAGAATATTTCCTTTCAAATCCAAATTATCCAACCTCTTTAAGTTTCCACTTCCACTCTTTGCTTTCTACGAGAAATTCCAGCTTTTGTTTGAGTCAAGTAATTCACCACATAAGATTTCCAATAGTTCCAAATCTCTCCAATTTTAAGTTCTTCATCCTCCGAATAAATCCCGGAGGACCTTTCTCACAAAAAATAATTCCATGCTATAAACTGCAAATGCCTTTCTTGCTCAAATAAACGCTCTTTCCAAGATTCCTGTTTGAGTGACCAACTTGTGAAAAAATTCATGGGCTTCAGTATCCAGAAGAAATAAATCTAAACTATTTATTATTTATACTCTACGCTCGTCTTCTTTCTCTGGAGCTGGAACATCCTTCAAGCAAGTTTGTGATTTCCAACTATATAAAACCCTCTTCTCAAAAACAAGTCGACATTCGACACATTCTTTTTGATGCACATAGAAGACATGTACCCAGCTACAATTCGAGTAGACTGCATAAAAACATCACTATTTTTTTAAAAACACACTGCATGTGTTCATGCAATAAAGTGAATTATAGCTGTATGAAAGCGTAAAATATGCTTCCTCTCCTCTCACTTCGATCATGGGTCATGAGTTGCTTAGTTTCTTTGCAAAAGGAAAGGGATGAAACCAGAAAGTCTTGTATTTCTGTGAAGTAACAAATAATTTGATAAAAATGACAATCAAATTTTGGAGTGCTCAGTATATATCAATAGCTTGAATTAATTTTTATCCTTTTGCGTCAATACTCGCTACCTCACAACAGGAGGTTATCATTAGTCATTTATGAATCTCTGTATAACCTAACCGTCAGTTCCTTTTGTCATCGTGTAGTGG
Organism: Sinodicranocentrus sp. ZH6; assembly: GCA_027743935.1. Lineage (NCBI taxonomy): Eukaryota > Metazoa > Arthropoda > Collembola > Entomobryomorpha > Entomobryidae > Sinodicranocentrus > Sinodicranocentrus sp. ZH6. The sequence goes on from JAHZNA010003256.1 coordinate 13,120, forward strand.
TCAACATGCCCGTATCCAACACAACACGAGTACCACATGAGACAACCATTGTAGTGAGAA
>JAHZNA010003257.1:0-27709 GCA_027743935.1 Sinodicranocentrus sp. ZH6
TATATTCATTCATTAAATGGTCATTTTCATTACACATCCAAAAAATTTCAAGTGCTCCAGGACAGTCAAATCATCAAATAGCATGTTGTGCTGTGGGCAAAGACCCAAGTTCTCACGAACAAGTTCTAACTCCGTCTTGATATCGTATCCATTAACAGAGGCAGTACCACTCGTTGGTGGGAATAACCCTATTCATATGGAAATTAATCCTTTTTATAGCTAAATTATATATTCATCCATGAGATGTGTAGATGTGAAACGTTAAGTTTTACTACCTTACCAGTAAGGATAGACAATGTGGTAGTTTTTCCAGCGCCGTTATGCCTACATCAAATGTTCCCCATTAGACAAGTATTTTGCGCTGACCTTGCAGCGATGATATCTATCTTTCAATCTATGTAAAATGCATACCCAACAAGTGCCGTGATTTGTCCATGATACATTTTCAACGAAATTCCATTTACAGCCGTTTTCTTGCCATATATTTTCCGTAAGTCGTTAATGGCTATCCCAGGCGTGAGACCTCTTGGATCAGTTTCGAATCCAGGTTTTTCAATAGGACTTACCAATTTGATATTACGATCTTCCCAACTCTGTTTTTTTCCTTTTAGAGTGAACCAGGTTGATGGCTAACAAGTTTTTTAAATCATGCTTATTCAATACAATTTACGCAAACTGACTGGATTAGTCTCATTCATTGTTAGGAAACTAGCAAAAAGGGGACCTACCATAAGTGGGTAATACCATGGCTTTCTAATGCCATATTTTGATGGCAAAATGTTTTCAAAGTACATGGCCGCACACATGTAAAAAATCGTGTCGAAAATTAACATGAGCATAATGTGGAGTAGAGAAACGCCATCCAACGTGCTCCCAGGTTGTGCAAGATTTGACCATTGTGAGCCAATTCCTAAAAAAAATAGCGAGTGTAGTATACAAGAAGACAATAGGTACAGTCAAAGTCAAATGTGGTCAATTCCACAGTGAAAAAAAACTCCACAAAAAAATCCAGACTCATCATTAATAATTTAGCACTTTCATAATGATGAATTATGTAACAATAACCTTTTTGTACTTTTTATTGTGCATGCTGCCATAATACACCAATACTATTGTTTTTGCATTCCAATGTTCCAGTCCAATTATGACCACAATAAATTAGATGCATATTGTAAAGATACATGCATAATATATTTTCGATTGTGCAATCGTGCAGTCATTATATGCGAACTTTTGGGGATTACATTGAGCGTAATAAAAATATGCTTAACTGTATCCAGCCAGTGATAAATTTCAAGGCAAGTCAAACCAAAGTCAAGTTCTTTCAAATTTAAAGCCTGGCTAGATTTTGAAAATGAGCTTGGATCATGAAAAACTACACACGGCTCATTTTTTTTAATACTTCATTCGTGTTAATAAAACTGTTACCTAAGGTTAAAATGTTTATGAAAATGCATTTATTCCTACAAGTATGTTTCAAAGCTGTTGATCCAATAAATTTAGAACTTCTAAACTATTCATAACTTTCCTCCTATAGTCTCTGGCGTCATTCTCTGATTGAAGTAGAGCAGTGGGTCATAATGATGTCGTGAGAATATCCTGGCAAAATAACACCTGCGCTGTCATATTAGGTACTCTACAATTATCTTATTGTGTTATATATGCTGTGAAGAAAACTAAACCATTAGCAGCCAGCAGAATTGAATTCCAAAGATAAAACTTACGAAATACTTTCGTGCAGCTATAAATGTATATAGCTGAATTTATACTTTAGACGTTCATGTGCAAGTCAACATTCCTAGCCTAGTTAATACATACCTACTTGTGTACATGGTATGATGAGCGTGAGTAATCTTTATAAACTCATCCCCTCATCGTTAGGATTTAAGTACAAATGATTGGATGTTGTGTGGAATCTTGTAGGAAATATATCATAGTAAATTCCAAACCCAAGGAATTTTTCTTACCTTTTCCTTCTAAAGTAGCCATCACACTGAGAGCCCAATGAAGCGCGCTGTTTGGCAGGATCGAGGATGCTACTTTTTTGACCATAGTTAAATTCTCATAGTCCAGGGCGAGAGGAACAGCTACCAAGAAGTAGGAAAGCAGCCAAACCACTATGCCAAACGTGGTGGCCATAACCGCTGGAAAAAAAATCGTCCATTACATTGTTTGTATTTAGGTATATTATTTTTCACGACCAGCGCTACGATTTTGTGCTTGTGGATTTTTTTTTGACTTTATGGAGGTAATAAAACCACGCGTTGTTCATTTCTATAATAGAAAGTAAACTTGTGTGCGCATGCTACTGATTCCATGATGAAGCAAATACTACGCAATGGTCTATAAATATTAATGTACACATTAAAAGTAGGATAACTTTTTGTTACTTACGATTAGTTGTGAACACAGAAATGAAAAAGCAAAATGCTGTAGCAGCCATGACGTAGAGTAACATGACGAGCCACCAGACTTCCCAATTCCCTTCCGTCACGATTCCTCCTTTTGTTTCATCCAGTGGATAGAACAGGAGGATAATTACGATAGAAATTGTGATAACAAGTACCAACAAGGAATTAATCATCCATCCAACCCAATGCATCCAATTTGGTAATCCCATGATTTTCATAAGTTCCTGAAAATGTCAAGTAACATGAAGAAAGACGGAAGTATAAATATTTTGGAAGGACGTTAGAGGGAAAATTTGAATGAATTTGTGTTGGGTTGGGTATTTTTGTTACGACTTGCCTTGATTCCTGTTTGCCTTTCAGAAACCACATTACGCATGATAGTTGGAACGATAAAAGTGAAGCCAAGTACGATTATGGCAGGCAATGGAATGAAAAATATCGTGTTAAACTTTGTTGTATCGTATGCTGGGTATGGGAAGACTTCCTGAGAGATCTAAATATTTATCAATAGAAGAGGCAAATATTAGTGAATACATTTTTTCGCAAGTTAGCTAGATTACTTGTAGATAGCATTGCATCCAAGAGCAAGTTGTGGTTGGTTAAAAGGAAACCATTGCAAATTAGCATTTTTGTTTAGTATTTGCATCTTACTGCTGCGGGAGGCTCTTCCCCAGTTAGAAAGTTGATGATGGTTTTATCCAAAGCGATTTGAATACCCGTGAACGCTGAACCTCTGTACGATTGTGCATTGTCTACAAAAAGGGATATAAGACATTAACGTTTTACAATTCCCATAAGGAAATACTAAAACCACTTTTCAAGCAATTGTTGCAAACAGTTAAATCCTCTTTTTATGAATAATGATGATATACCATGTTGCGGTCCTGGGAGCTGCAGCGACCCTACCAAATGGCTTGTATCAATTGTGTAGAGAGGTATACGAATAGTGTAATTGATGTGTAGGTCCTGAGGATCAAGAGGATTGTACAGGTATAACGTCTCGTTGGGTAGTCGAAAAGCCGGTCCAAATATCACCGCAGCACCAATTTTTTCTTTTCTTTTTCTATGATCTGCAAGTGGAATCTCTGAATCCTCAACATAAGATTCCAGTTCCGTTTCATTCTCGAAAGCCCTGAGCTCTATAGCAGTGACAGAAGGGAAGGGCAACGACCCGGTTAATAGTTAAACTTTGTGGATGCTCACTATAATGAATTTTATGCTTTTTGTTTTATGTTACTTCCTCGTCATACCTGCTCTCGTGCCAATTCGAAGTTTAATCATCTCCATGATTTCAAGTGTTAATGAATTATTGGGATAATAGGCAAATAGCGTATTCTTCATGTTGAGTTTGCGCTTCGCCGGTCTCAAAAGTTCCTTTGTAAAATATACATTTTCAATGAGTTAGTTTGGAAGTCATTTAGATGGATTTTTAAGACTTTATATATAAGCTTAACTACTGTCACATTTCATGATAAAATAAAACAAAACAATTTGTTCTTGTAGTAAATACCTCTTCAGTGTGCGTTGTAAAATATGTAAAATTGGTTTCCTTGATGCCAGTATCGTTCTCCACGACGGTTCTCCAACCCGCCAAGCCGGTTATTAGAAGTGTAGGGAAGATTATTTCACATAAAGTTAATATTATCATGAGAAATTTTCGTCGAAATAGAATATTCTTCCAGAGGAGGAGAGAAATTCTCCGGAGCGTTGTTGCAATGCCTGACATTTTTGCGTGTTTGCAATGTCCAAGTCCAAGGCCAGAATTGTTAAGTAACACAGTTTTACAACGGAATTATGTGTTCGCGAGAAGGGTTTCTTCCCACACAATGTAACTTAAATCTGAAGGATTTCGTTATGAATTCAGTATTCACTAGTTATCAGTCAGTAACAAGTAGTTCTCTCAAAATTTAAATGCCCCATTGACATGTGAAAGTCACGAGCACAGTAGAACACTGTAAATTAATTCACGAAAATTAATTCTCACTATTGCTAAAATCCTCCAAGGAAGAGGAAGAAACCTGTGGCTACTGTTTAATGCTTCCTTGTCCAAGCCAAGAAGGTCTGGACAGTGGCTACGGCTTCCCTTTGGCTACTACACAGACGAAGTTATCACAGTCACGTTGCCACATTGAGGCTGGAGTGGTTTTAATATAACCTAATTTTGAAATGGTTGAAGAGTTGCAGCCACCTTTTTCAAAACAACTGGAATCTGCCCCACTGACATCCAACTGGTCATGGCGCGTTGTTCAGTCGAAACTGAGAGTTAATTAGATTTAAATGCATTAAACTTCTTGCAACATTAAAATTGCGTTGTGTTCATCTGCCGCAACATCTACGGCCCAGCCAAGGCTAGCCAAAAAATAGAATGTGGCATACGAAAATACGATGTGAGGATTTAAGTTTCGAAAGAAGTTCATTCACATTAAACGCGTACTTCACACGAATTATCTTATTTTTGTGTAGTCAGTACACCATATAATATACGTATTTTCACACTTTACATTCAGCGAGTCATATGCAAGACATTACTCAAATGAACTCGGCGTCTTTTCCATTGTAAGACGCAAGATCGTCGCAGGTATCCCAAATTTTATCTTCTCTACGCAAATTTTCATGAAGATATCGGTTGCTCAAGTTTAGCTATGCAGGCTGCACTCGCGTTTTGGCGCAACAATAAACACAACACCTGCAGCTTAGCTTGATAATGGTGCGAGGAGTGCGTAAGTATATTTTGTAGTTTTTTTCTCTCTTAACTTATCAGCATGAAAACTTTTTTGACGTCCACAAATAATATTTAAACGCCACCAACCAAGGGCTATATTATATCGAAAGCTGCACTTTGTAACAAAAAACTTTTAACTATTGTATTCTACAAAACTCCATTACCTATTTTAAAGATATTTAGGCACGTAATGACGTCGGGGCTAATAGTCAAACTCGAAATCATTTTTACTCTTAAAGTTCTCGTGAATATGCTTATGTTGCTGATACGTAGACATATGCACACAATGCTTTATGACTATTGTGACTTTGTTCCACAGAGAGATGGTATATCAGCAACCACAACTGTGGAAGAAATAAGGATGAATGAGCAAACAAAGTCTTGTAAGAGCTAACGAAGCTCAGGAAATTTTTCCACTACATGCATAGTTCTTTACTTTAAAGTACAATTGAATAGAGTCGCTTGTTCAGCTGTGTAAATTTTTACGATCTTCATGTGTTGTTTGCTATTGTGTGTGCTTTTTGCCTAAAGTCATTATATCAAGAGGACCATTGGACAAAAGTTCGCATTTTCTCTGCATAATGCATAATATATACAAAACTGTACAGTAAAAGTGAATCTGTAAAAATGGTACAACTACTTGATAATAGAGTATGGTAAGTTTAATAGAAAACTCACTAGATACCTGCCAGCTATAAACATACCTGTCTGTATCCCTGCGTATGATCACTCAACTTCAGCATGTCATGATGATAGGCTGCTTGTTTAAAGTAAATGCACAATAAAATGCTGCATCCATCCCAAAAATTACTTCAGAAATCAACTAATGTTGTTTTGGTGCACTATACTTACAGCATCTGAACTGAAAGTACATGCCTAAATAATATAGGTCTTGGGTATCGTACATGTGTTTGCACACAAATAGGTGTTCACTCACAAGGCAAAAGGGTGCAGGATTTGGTATGAAACCAAAATCTATTCATGTATGTAAAATCTTTTATATTCCTTCCGTAGTTTTGTTAAGTAACATGGCCTTTGATATCCTTCTAGATACTCCATACCAATAATCAACCTTTACAGCAAACTAAATATTACCCCATTTTTCTTCCTTTTCCACTTTTTGTGTGTGACCATTCCTTCAAGATAGCAAAGTTCCCATGATTTAGCCTGCAGCTCACTCAAAATAAGAATGCTACATGCAGTAAATAGATATTACACACGTTGTTGAGGAAAAAAATGAAGAGTTTTTCCGATGAAACTGATCACATCTCTCATCATTGCCAATCCACGAAGGCACCAAACAGGTTTGAAATTTGCACATTTTGTTGTTTATAGGGATAGAATAATACTTGATATTAATAATTGCAAAAATGGTAGAGTCAACCGCATCTCCCAAATCAATGCATGCATGAGGTAAATAATCTGAATAACAAGTCTACTCTGTAATCTTATGTCATCTAGAAAAATTACACGAAAGAATACGTAATATTATCCTACACATATTGGACATCGGATGGTTATCAAAGAAACAGAAATACGTGCACCGTGCACCGTCCACATGCAAATCGTTACACAATTATGTAATGAAATGAGATTTCATTATAACTTATTTGTCGTTCTCCCACTACTGAGGATCAAGCTGCAAACTGTAGCATTGAGAATTTAGGGTGTAAATATATGCTTTCACATTACGTTCGGACACTCCAAATTTTTCACTAAATTACTCCATGTTAGCATTTATAATAGCATAAATTAACATCTTAAGAATGAGGTAAACACTTCTCACTTTCAGTTCTCAGAAAATTGGAGAATGTATCGTGATCTAAAGGTTGCTATGAGCTGAGCTTTTCGTGAAAGAAATCCCGAGTCGTTGTCGCTGGTCGATGACTAATAGATAAAAGATACAAATATTTATCCAGGGACAGTACAAGGGTAAGTACGAAGAAATCCTCATCAACTGGTTGATGCATTCAAAAAAAAACTTGGTAGACTACATTCAACATTGTCTTTTTATTACTTTCTATGAATCTAATGAACACGCTTACTTGCTATTTTTTTGTAATCTTAGCGCAATAAATACTGACTAAGTATGTTAATATTGAGCATATTTTTTAACCTATTATCGGCTGTCTACTTTATGCTTGAGGCTAGTGCGTGACCATTTTCTTGCCACATAGTAAAGTATAATACCACCTCTCCAAACTGTAATACAAGGAAAATCTTGTAACTTTCCTCCAAAATGTTCATTAATTTTCATGTCATCAGCATGTTTTTATTAAAACTTTAGTTACCTTATAAATCAACGTCAAAGCCAACCCCAACACCACAATATATAGAGGATTATTCATTGATAATGAAACCTTCAATTCAATGTCTGTAAAAATTTGGATTCGCGATTCAAAGAAAGAATGCTAAAAGTTTTTATGGATTTTTGATTTCAGGGTACATTTTTAAGCAATTGATCTACAAGCAAAAAATGTAGCTGCCAACTCGGACAAAAACTTGACATTGACTTTGCAGGAGGTGACATCCATGATGTTACTAGCGATGCAATGCACGTTTACAGTGACTGAATGGAATTTTAAGATTTTAGCTGGGTAAACTCAAGATACCTTGTGTTTGTAATAGCAAATGTCTTCAAATATTTGTACATACTGTATACATGTTGCATAAATAGCTTGAGCTTTCAGATCAAAAAATGGTTTCGTATTTATTCACCTCTGATTGAAGATTGTTCTAAGGAAATAATACCTAGATATTGCTCATTAACATGAAGTGCGTGTACCAAGGTACAGAAACAATTATTATTTGCTCTTGAAAATTACTTTCATTATCATTACCACTCAGGACTTTGCCACAATTAAAACAGTTCAATACTCTGCTTCCCGATTACTTCTTATAGGCAAAACATGAGAGTTTCTTCCATTAGAGGTACATGTCCGGTATATGTTCTAGTGTCAAGAGCAATGAGAATTTTCTTAACGCGATTTTTTCCATCCAAGGACACTTGGATCCATCCATTACTGGTTATGTTTAACTTGGGCTTCTTAAGTCACTTTTACACTTACCTGTTTTGGTTTTTATCTTGTTAGTACTCGACTGAAGCCTGGCTTGAAGCTCTATGAATCAGCACCTTTAGATCGCTTACGCATGTCACTATGAACTAAACACCTCCAACAGCATCACACACGATTGCAACTGGTTGTAAGTAACCTCCATCATCAGTGCAACTCACTTTCATATTCATAATTAAATTACTTACAACGAACAAAAATTTTCTCACATATCGGGACATCTTTTAAGGTCATCTTTATTTGATAATCCATCCGTTTCCTTAAAATCCATATTGTAAGGTAAAAGAATATAAATAAAATGCAAGGACTTGCTGCTTATGCTGGAAAACGCAACCCCTAAATCACATCCTTTTAATATCTATTGAGTTCCAAACAGTTTCTTTCTTGAAAAAATATTTACAAAATAAAATACATGTATGAACTTCATTAAATACACACGATTGCAACTGGTTGTAAGTAACCTCCATCATCAGTGCAACTCACTTTCATATTCATAATTAAATTACTTACAACGAACAAAGATTTTCTCACATATCGGGACGTCTTTTAAGGTCATCTTTATTTGATAATCCATCCGTTTCCTTAAAATCCATATCATAAGCTAAAAGAATATAAATAAAATGCAAGGACTTGCTGCTTATGCTGGAAAACGCAACCCCTAAATCACATCCTTTTAATATCTATTGAGTTCCAAACAGTTTTTTGAAAAAATATTTACAAAATAAAATACATGTATGAACTTCATTAAATAAGAGATCGAAAGTATATGCCTCGTATGCATGCTAAAGCGAAAACTGCAGCATTACAGATGATTTTATGCTGTACACTGTACACGGATATCGCACAAATACATACAAATTCCGAGATTGTCTAGTTTATAGTCTTTAACAGCGCTGATGTGACTATTCAGTGTTACAGATCCTATGTACATCCGAAAATTGTGTTTACGTATTCAGTGACATGAGTTTTATGAGACGTGACGTAATCAAGTAATTCCAGAAATGTGACAAATAGTTACAGCAAAACAGAATTTTTATTTGTTCAATATTTATATTTAGTATTAACTATCAGCATCAATCGGACATTTTAATGGTGTATTTTTTTATCGTTTTATTCAACAAAAATTATGCAGACTCAAGCCTAATTTTAGTTTCATGGAACTAAAAATATAGTTCATTTAATGTCTCTCTGTGCAGATCCCAAATTGGGGATAATATTTCGATTAAGAATAAATTGCAAGACTTTTTCAAATTTTTGTAGATGATTCTTTTTTAGAATAGCAAATTTCATAAAAATAACCGATCTAGAGAGACAAGATTCGATAGTACAGATATGAATTCAAGTTATTTTATTTCAATCATTTCATTTCCCATCATCCAAAATAGAACGAAATAGAGCATAAAATGAGCATAAAAGAATCTTTTCAGGTTAGAAAAGCCGGATGAAAATGAAAACTACCTAACTATATTGCTTTGTACACGCACTACTTTTCCATGTTCAGTTTTAGTGAAAGACGTAAGCACAAAAATGCACAGTTCACAGTGATCACTTGATCACAATGCCCAATGATCACCAATATGCAGTAAGTCAATGAAAATAGTAACAAAAGTGAATAGGAATTAATGCTATATCTAGTACGACAATTAAAAGATAATGAGCCTTCTAGCACTTCTAGTAACTGACATCTGAGTTTTGTGCTAGCCATAAACCTTGCAAAAGCAAAATGTTAACTTCACTCATGATGCGTAACTTTCAGCAGTGTCCAACAATAGCAATAGGAACAAGGATAAATAATAACCATAGCGTGTCTCATTTTCAGCATACATACCTTTCCTCTCAAAATGCATTAGGCTAGCATACCTGCCTCACCTTCGTCCAGTAGTTAGTTGTATTTCGTAGGTTATATAATGAAAAATCAATAAAAATTTGACAATACACTCGAGGGAAGATTAGCAGTAGCAATATACCAATTTGGCATTGTAGTCAGTTGAATGACATATATAGCAGGGATTTCCACAAAAATGTTTACTGAACGTTCTAATAACTGTAATAGCAATCCAACAATGTTGATACACCCAGAGATTATAGAGGTGGCACAGGTTACAGGTATGTATATGATGTGTGAAATTTGAACGCATCCTCTACAGTTCAATGTAATGGGTCATATGAAAATGAAGATACTGCGGTGACATTCTTGTTTTACTAGTGCAAGTGCAAAGTGGAATACTTACTTAAGAACTTTCCATTACCATAGTCTACATTTGAAAATTTTCTCCACAACATGCTATCCTTAATCGCTCCTTACAACCATCATTACCACGTATTATATAATGCATAAAAGATGAAAAAAATGGATGCGTCCACTCAATGGCATTATTATCTTAGTTATTATGTAATTGACCAAAAAGTTGATCACATATACAGACGTGACGGATGCTGCAAAAATACAAGTAAAATCAGGACTGGGTTGGTGTCAAGGACGTGCGCTGACAATGAGTTGCACACTATTGCTATTAGGTTGTAGGTACATCTACAAATATAAAATAAACATGTATACATACTATACATTTATTATTAAAAGAAAATTAACTTGCTTGTGGTGAGCAAAAACAATGTTACGTGGGATATGCAGCTGTAACACAGGTATATAGTGGTGTGTTGTGTATCTCAATAATAAATAGGCAAATAACTTCAAACTTTATATATAAGATGAATGTGCACTTTCATTGTTCAAATTCATTGTTTTCAAAAGTGGGCAGACTTTAACAGATGCAGATACTTGTTTTCCTTATTGCTACCTAATTGTCAAAGAAGAGAACATGAACATGCACAAAATAAATTGCATGTACTAATAAAAATGTGCGTATTTTAAATATCCATTTACGTGAATAACCAAAAGCATTTATTATGAATTTACGCGTTTGCCCTTAATGTCTTTGGACAGGAAAATTTCCTCAGATATTTTCAAGACAAGAAAAATACAAAAAGTGCATATATGTGACAAAATTCGATTTGCACTGATGGATAATGCATTAAAAATGAGAATCAGGTTTCAGGTATATGAATGAGGTGATGACGAGTTTCAGAGAGAGGTTGCTGTGAACTTTAATCTGTCACTTTTCTGAGATGTAAAAATATCTCAGTCGTTATATTACAAATTGTACTTATAATACCCATCATGTGAAGACACTTAATTGGCTGATAATTTATAACTACGTGTTCAACTTGTAGATATAGATAGTGGATGATATGAATACATATGAGAAAGAATATATGAGTATTTAATTCGCCATCAACTGTACAAAAACAAAGCAGTATGGCAAACTTATGGTTTTTAAACGGGCATAAATGAATTTATATTTTTCATGATACTATTTTTTTCTTCATTTCCCCATTCTTCCGGCATTAAATGATAGTTTTCTCTGGATCATCTCATCAGCCAGTCTCGTTATTAGGGAAAATCTTTTCAATTACCTTAAGACGCCCTAGACGGTAATAAATTCAAATTTGGATATTTAAATAACTTTTAAGAGAGTCAAGGTGAAGATTTACCATACATCAGAAAAGCTTTATTATTGACGGTGTGTACATGAAATTGGCAGTTGTATACTAGGGCCGATTTTGACAATAAACCCACAACTAATTAATTTTTATACTGCTATGCGGTTGCTGATATTTCTCCATAAAAATGAAAATGTAACTAATACTCAACGAGTGTCTTAACTTACACGTTTGGTTTTCAAACAGTTCATATGGTCTGGTATTTACTGAAGCCCCTTGAAAACTAAATTTTTAACCGGGTGATGAAGCTTTTTAACCTTTCGTTTCACAAAATGCTCGTGAAATTTGAGTACGTGTTTCATTCAGGAATTCTCAAAAAAAAGTATTCATTTCTAGGCCATTTCTCATGATATCGTATTCGCGAAGTTGGTTAATCGCCTGACCTGACACAGTGGCAATTAGGTGCACTCAATTTTCATTAGTTTATGCACAGCGTTTAGATACTGTGTCGGATACATCTAAACGCTGTGGTACATAGTTTTACACACACTTTCGATTCCGCGGAACTCAAGCCATTAAGTTTCATTATTTACATGAAAGATATCATCATATCATGCATACGATACTTTTCCAAAGAAAGCCATAACAGTGCAATAAAAAAATCAGACTATTGACGCTGTAGCCTGTGGCTCATTGTCAGTGTGCTTTATTTTTACGACCAAAAAACGAACACTGAACATGTTCGGAATTTTGCCACTTCTTAGCGGAATTTAAGTACATACAGAAGCTCCCGTTTTCTACTTGCAACTTGCAACAACTCCAAAAACGTGTGTACGTATGTATCGCAGTTTTAGTACCACACACAGCCGCTAAATATTGAATGCATTAATGTATGCGGAGCGGTGATGCGTTCGCTGTGCGTAGAACAGAAGTAGAGTCAATCAGTCAAGCCAAGTCCCCAAATAGCAAGTTTTAATACCATACGACAAAAAGCAATTCTTGAAAAAGGAGCAGTTTTCAGTTGTCACTTATTGCTAAAAATCAGCGTATGATTCTTTTGTTTGTTCAAATTACAAGTTCAGTGTTAAATAAAAGTAATGGGACCAGAAGTAGAAGATAAGCTGGATTTGTATGCAGATACTGAGACGGACGAGGAAAATATTGCGATTGGATCAGAAATGTTGAATGTAAAATTAAATTATGACTTTATAATCATATATTGAAGTGTAGTATTAGCTGTTTTCGTGGACGTGGAAGATAATAATAACATAAGCATTTAAATTTTTAAGTCAACCAGCGTATTGCTTGAATATATCTTTAAAATAAACGATTGTTTTTATTATTACAGGATTTTGATTCACAATCACAAAATGACACCGAAACAGATGAACTGTATAACCACGTGATTACATCGAGGGTGGGCGAAGAAAGTCACTCTGTTTCACCATCTAATGAAAAGCAACAACGTTATATTGATCATCAGGGAGAGACCGTGGAGGATAAGGAAAACGATGCGACATCATCAACTTCTCGAAAATTTAACGTTTATGTTGGAAATTTAACTTGGGTACATTCAATATTTTCCTATGTTTTTAATTTAAGTTCACTAGTTTTAAAGTCTGATCCTGACATCTCGTAATATGGCCGTCATTCAATTAAAATATATGCATTGTTGATTGTAGTGGACTACCGATCAGGATATAGAGAATTTATTGAAGGCTGCTGGTATCGAAGATACTATTGAAATAAAGTTTTTTGAAAACAGAGGTAATGGACAATCCAAAGGATACTGTAACGTCATTGTGGGATCCGAAGCTTCCATTCGCATGATTCATGAGAAATTTCCGAAGAAGGAAGTTCATGGTAATCAACCCGTCGTTGCTGCTCCATCAAAAGCTGCTTTAGCACAGGTGGGCGCATTTTTGAAAATCAACAATTGACGAAAACGAAAAACTTAAAACTGGGATCTTAAATGAATGTATATGAATGAATGTAGCAATTTAAAATCATGGAATCATGTGGTTGGTAATTATATACAGCATTGATCATTCCCATGCATTGCATTGCATATCTATGTATAGAAGACATGTAAATACTGTGACTGTCTATCAAAGCCTTGTGACTTTGCCCATTTTCACTGCATTGCTTGCTTACTTATTACAACTTACCAATGTGTTCATTCGATAATCAAGTGGACAATTGTAGTAGTTGAGTAGTCAATAACGTTCATCATAATCGTGTTCAGTTTTTAGTACGAAATACAATCATGTAAATGATGCTTCAAACAGTAGCACACACGCGCAGTCTAGTGCTAAATGATTGTGTCCCAGAGCAGCATTTGTAAATGGACCGTAATATTCGTTGTTATATTCCAGACGTAGGTTGTCACACTTTCATATTATGATTCCATTCAAGTGAAATATGTTGATGCAGTTATCATTGTTCTTGACATTTTATATCTTGCGTAATTGTGCATTGTTCTTCTCGCAATATTAAAGATTAAAAAAACATAATAATGCAAGTGTAAAATAATGTTATTTTTGTCAATTTAGTTTGATTCTCAATCCAAAACAAGACATTTTCCATCAAACAACTCAGGAGCAGGAATGGGACCAGTCGGATGTCCTCCAAGAGGTTCAATGATTCCAGGAATGCCACCAGCCTATGGAATGTTACCAGTTGGGCCTAGAATGATGGGTTCCGCTAGAGGTGCCAGATGCCCTGGACAAGGTTCAGGTGTAGGATCTCCTCCTTCAAATAGATTAGGTATGAGCATGGGCCCACATCTACCTCATCATCCTCAACCTTCTAACCTCCACCGGCCACCAATGCCCATAGGCCCATATTCACACAATTCTCGACCTCCGTTTAGACCACATCATCAGCCAATTAATATGGTTTGTCGTCGAATTGTGTTTAAGTAAGAGTTATAGAAAATGTATTATTGAGTAATTTCTATCATAATGTCCTTGTTTAGCATTGTCCTGTGCCTCCATTGAATCCAGGTATGATTGATCACAGAGGAAATTCAATTCGCCATGAATGGATGCGCCCACCTGGTACTTTGCTTTGCACTATTTTTATAAAGGTGTGCTTTGCACGTAACTGTATGCCGTACGGTAAATAATCGACACATTTTTATTTATTTTAGTGCACCCACCTTACCCTTACCATCCTCAAGGCCCACCACCACCAGTTGGTCCAGCTCTACCACCTGCGCCAATGATTGTAGGAAGTCCTCCATCCGGTCTGCCAAACTATTAATATCAACCTGTTTTATATTTTTGATTTTTTATAATTGTAAGGATATTAATATTTAACTTAATATTAATCCTAATCTGTGTGCAGGTCATCATGGAATGCCTATTCCTGGTCCACCTACTCCAGCACCGCATGTCAATCCTGCATTTTTTCAACCGCAGTATCCTGGGCCAGTTCAAGCTCGTTCAGATGATTTTGCGGGACGGGGTAGAGATGTACAGCAGCAACTTAGGGTAACTTTCGGATTAGCTAAACTTTAGACCTCAATGTTGAGGATGTTTTAAGTTTTCGTTCGTGTGGTATAATTATTAGACCAATGAATACCCACAACAACCTCGATTCGAAGAAACTGTGGGCAAACCACCGCATCTAAGTGAATCAGAAATTGAAGATATTATTAGCCGCAATAGAACAGTCTCGAGTTCCGCGATTTCGCGAGCAGTTGCCGATGCTTCCGCAGGTTTGGCGTATGATTATACCTGTTGTATTTTTTTCATGATGCCTAATGCTAACGTTGCAAACCTGATGTGATTTTAGGGGATTTTGCAAGTGCGATTGAAACATTAGTAACTGCCATATCTCTTATTCGTCAGTCAAAAGTTGCAGGTGAAGAACGTTGCAAAATTTTGATCACTTCTCTTCAGGACACGTTACATGGTATTGAATCCAAGGGTTATAGTCGCAGTCGGAGTAGAGGTATAAACTTTTAATTGTTTATAATATAATACTTCGGTTAGCACTTATTGACGAACACTTTCTATGTAACAGGTCGGTCGCGGAATAGAAGCAGATCATTATCAAGGGAAAGATGTAGAATTCGCAGGAGTCGTTATTATCGTTCTAGAAGTCCTGATTCGCGCGGGCGTAGCCGTAGTCGTGAACGTCATCATAATATTCACCGGTCTCGTAGTTCATCAAAAGGACGAGAAATTGTTGAAAGGTAACGTAAATCTAACTTTAGCTTACTTAGATAAATAATATGGAAAAATACGCAAGAGTAACCGATGTGAAAATCTGTTAATTATATCAACAATCCTATGAACGTATATGTTGAACGTTGCTTGCACTAGGCCATTGTCATTGAAACCCGAGGACCGCTATCGAGATCGCAGTGACCGAATGTCACATGAACATGGGGATAGAAGCAGGTGCATTAGAGCTCACGAAGAAGAGCGGGACTACCCGGGTAGGGCGGAAATTCATAGAACACGGCGATGAAGTGGGACTTCATAGTTTATAGTAAAATAGTTCTTTTATCATGTAAAAAATGTTTTAAATGAGTATATTTTCCGGTGGTATTTTACATTAACTTTGATATATTTATTGACATTTCTTAAAAGTAAAAGCAATTTCCAACTGCAGTATGATTAAATAGCAATGAAATTTTTAGGTTATGCTAATTGGTAATATAGCTTTACAGATGCAAACAACTTAGATTTGTCCAGCACTTTTTTAATTCGTTTTCTCTCTCGAGTTTTCGCTGATTATTTTTACATTTTAAACTATGCTCTTGCTGTTGGAGGTGTTAAGTGTCCGATTCCGGTACATTCCTGCTGCAGCTAATATCTTTGTAAATGCACTAGAACGTGGGAAGAATTTCTGCGTCATTGTGTGAGGATTTGGTGAAAACCTTCCGTAGTCAGCCGTGGTTGTTACGTAAAATGGATGGCTAGGTTTTTCGCAGCCATATCCTTTAAACCACAGTGGATTGTTGAATCTACCAGGGAGGTTGTCTGCGATAGGATAGAGATCACAAGTACGCTGTCCGTTAACATATTCCCATCCAGTTAAAGGTTTAAGATCTTTCCAGTCTGAAACCTTTTGGCCAGACCGAAGGGTCAACGGTAAACATTTATCTTTTTCAGACAAATTCACCGTTATCGGATCCCTCATTATTTCTCCAATGACACCAGAGCAAGGGTACTCTGGATTTGTTGGGTTGCAAGAAGCGTTACAAGCAGCGTTTAGTTGAACATTTGCATTTGTTGGATCGGACAACATTAACTCTTCGTATTTCTTCATAGTTGGCTGTAACGTTCTATTTGCGGCACAGCATTCATCAATACTTGGAGTTTCCGAACTGAAAGTTTTTTAAAGCTCGATAAATTTTAAACGGGTATGCATATATTAGTTCCTGAATTTGATGCAGCGTGTCTTTTAGCCTTGCTTAAACAGTTACCTTGTTTGGTCCATGTATATGGCTGGAAGGCGAAGCTGTATTCCTTTCGGCGTATCTCGTCCGATACTGATTAATGCAGCACCTTCTGGAAGTTCTTCTTGCTCTTTGACATCCCTGTAATCATCCATATTGCAGACGTTGTTTGGTAGCCCTTCTTTGGGAGCAGTAAAAGCTGGCTTGGGTCTGGTGAATTGATAATTAGAAACTGATAAATTTAATGATAGTGTTCAGGAAATGCTTGACAATATCAATAACTTACTTCCAATCAGGAGGCTGATAAAGTGGTCTGTCACACGGGTCATCTACACGACCTACGGAGTCTATGAGAGCGTGCCGACGTGGGAGGTGTTTTGGAAACGGCACCCACCCTGGTGTAGCTGTGCAACCCCATGCTGTTTGCGCAGGTCGGGTGCTAATAGCTTCTGGCATAGTATGTATTGGTCTATTCATGATAGCTTCTTTCTAAATAAGTTACCTCTCGTGTGAAGTATTGAAATCACGGGTGCTATTGACCGTAGTCCGCCTGAACTTGAACTTATCTTTAAATTTTTATCGACCCACGCAGACAAATTCACGCCTACTTGCTGCGAAAAGAAAATAATACACGAATAAAATAATCGAAAACCTGAAGTTTTAAAATGAACCAAAAAACGAGCATGATGCAACACTTTACCGTTTAGTTAAATAACCAAATGTTAAGGGAGTTGGGCAAGGCAGAAGGACATTTCATTGGACGTTGTTTCATTACACATGTTTGTTTACAGCTGCATTAATAAAATTGTTGCACATTATTGACGGATAAACTATTAAATTCAAAATAAACAACGAAACGAATAAAATTCCTACCAATCGTAGTTTTTATTCACAGAAATATATATATAATGTTAAAATTATCGCTCAAAACAACCAAGGGCATTGCTATAGGAATTGGAAACATGCTGTCCTCTTCTTTCTGGCTCACCTGACGTCAACAGGCAGTGCAGTGTGTCAAGTGTGTGTGTGGGAGAACTTCAGCAACGGTGAAAGTCAAAAGTTACTCTATCCAATTCAGCACAAATAAATATACATACATGTACCGGAAAACCTTTAAAGGTTATGATCGGCTTTTCTCCAGCGCCGACCTCATAAAAAAGTATGAAACTGACACATCCATCATATTAACGTCTTATGGAAGTAATAGTTCTTTAAATTCACAAAGCCTGCATAATCATAACTATTTTCTTGTCCTCTTGATGAAATAAGATTAAGCCTTCGGAAGCTTGAAATTTATAATTTAAAATGCTAGCATCCACTGTAACCGAGATTAATTCTTTAAATATTTATGCGATTGTTCTCGTGCGTTGTATGTTATCAAATAAATGCTCTATATTGTTGAATAAATTTATCTTTTCTCTGGCTTCTTTAGACATTGATTATTCATCGCTCAAGCTTTCACCAAAGTAATCCTGTTTCAAATAATTAATTTAATTATGGGTTACAAATGTACACCGTGTCAGTCAAAGGGGGGTTAAGAGAAAAAGCTTTTCATAGTGAAGAAAATCATGGATCAATTTTCAGGGGACTTGCAATTCAATTTAGTTCAGGGCTATTCAGTTCAGGTCGTTACTTGAATATTCGTCACGGAAATTGAATATTCACCTTAGACCTGAATTGAATACTTGAATTTGATAGAAAATTGGGAAAATCGGTGTTAAAATTAGTGTTTTGTCGTCCATTCGATCCTGTGAATGCAGTTAAATTATTGAATAAACAAAACGGTTTACTATACTTTATTTGAGTGTTTTCCGGCAAATATATTATGATAATTTACCCAAAAAGCATAAGAAAGAAGTGTTTCCGATATTTTACATAAGAATTCAATTCAATTCAAGTACCTGAGAATTGAATTGAATTATGTTTACATGAATTGAAACCGCCCTGAATCGAATCTGAATTTTCAGCCCTGAATTAAATTGATTTTCAAAGATTGAAGTGGACTGATTTTAGTTATATTCATATCATGAATGAGTAATTTTAGACCTATAATTATTACTTATAACTAATGTAGTCTCAGGGTTATTATAGAGTATCATGAGATAATTTTACATGCACAATATGTTTCTCGTTTATGTCTATCTAGTCTATGCATTTAGTATGTATAGATACAGTATAGTATGCTTATATTTATAATTGAATAAAGGGAAGTAGCAATGAAAATACCTATTGTATTAACTCATCAAATGATTTTATGATCCAATTTCGTTTAATCGTGTAGCTAAATCGGTCGGTCTTTGTGACTAAAGGTTTATCGTTTGTCTTTGTTGTTTCAAATAACCCAATATTCACTAGTTGTGGTTTTGATTGTGAGCGACGAGATATTCGTTTTTCACTGTGACCGTAATGTATTATTTAGTTCAGCGTTTGTCAAAATGCTGCCACGTCCCTTGTGTGATCTTAATTATAACAATCTTATATACTATTTGCCCAGTGAAGTGTTTAGAAAACACTCTTCCAACGCTCCCAAGTGCACAAGCAAGCGATAATGATGTAGAGAAAATCACGAATGATGAAAGTGTGCTATCGAATGAAATGGGAGAGGGTGAAAGTACTAGCGTAAGTAACCGAATGTCATTATGTAGCAGCGTCAATATTTTTGTTAGAAACCAACTTTACATACACATTTAAAATTTATCTCTTTAAGAATGGAGTCGAATTCATGGTCATGTACGTAAATACCAAAAGCCCCCCGATACAGTTGGAAGGGTTTGAGTCATGTGATACAGATGAGTGCTACCAAGTTTGCGGAACCAAGGAAAGCAATAAAGCCTTCTGTGACACAAAAAATGGAAAAGTTTGCATGTGTGCAATGGATAACTTCATCACATCAAATGTTGAGGGAAATGTCGCATCTGTTAATCGTGAAGACCTAGACGAAAAAAACTGTTCATTAGCTTGTAATATAAGGAACAGTTATGCTAGAATATGGCGAATGACGGATACTTCTAAAAAATGCATTTGTTTGCTGAATCAGGTATTTATGAAAATGCGACTGACTGGTCGATAATAATCGTGGGTTTCTGGTTTTTGCATGCCTAATCAATAGCCAGTTGTCCAGTTTTCACAAAAATTCACTTTTGCATAATATGCTCACTTATACTCTATTAGATAACAGTTTCGGGTATTACCCTCTGCGATGAATCTGCAGCTAAAGATCTGTGCAAAACAATCTGCCAGACTCCGTCAGCCGTATGCACGTTCAAT
Source organism: Sinodicranocentrus sp. ZH6 (assembly GCA_027743935.1). NCBI lineage: Eukaryota > Metazoa > Arthropoda > Collembola > Entomobryomorpha > Entomobryidae > Sinodicranocentrus > Sinodicranocentrus sp. ZH6. The sequence goes on from JAHZNA010003257.1 coordinate 20,389, forward strand.
GGTGTTTGCCTCTGTCGTCACACGTGGAATTCTGTTTTCACCAAATCTTTACCAAATATTCGAAACGAATTGAGAAAGGATAATCGAGAATGCAGTAATCGCTGTAAAGAGTATCATTCCCAATTTGTAGCCAGAATATATGATACAAAAATCGGCATTTCTGGTAATAAAACTTACGACTTCAGAGACAAATATTGCCTTTGTGGAGAGGAAATGCGCGCTGTGAACACGACAATGATGGAGGTACTAAATGTTTTATTGCAATTTTTTCAAGAGTTTAAATTTAACTAGCGATATAAGGTAAGTATTATTTTGTCTTGTTTCAGAAATTACATAACCAGGGATTTCAAGAGTGCACTGCGCTAAAATGTAGAATGCGATGTGGAATGAATATGCTGGCTGCATGCGAACCTATTTATAGGAGAGCTTGTTTATGTCCACGGTATAATATCTTCATTGGCAAATTTTTGTGGGCTCGGATTCCAAGCCGATCTGAAACAGTTTGTTTGGAAGCATGCAGAAGATATGGTCTCGCATCAAGAGTCATTGAATGGAACCCTTTCTTTGACCCTAAATTTGATTTACTTAATGGAGTGTACAGGAAATCAAAATTCCAGTACTTGTACGATGGAAAATTTTGCCATTGTGTTAATTTAAAAAATGTAGGCATTATTGAAAAAAGTATTTTTCGATTCACAAAAAAATCAAGTCAACATTTTAAAAATTGTAAACGCACGTAGGAGCCTGATATCAACCAGTTTAGACCATGTACAGATGAACTTTGTCAGTGGATTTGTGGACATGCAGGTGCAACATGCGATCAAAAAACGAGACGAGTTTGCATTTGCAATACGCATCAAATGGTCGGTGGTTTAGGGAGAAGACCGGACCCTGCCGAAATTAACTGTAATATTATATGCAGAAGAAATTTACATAATGCCAGAATCTTGGAAGTTCATTGGTGAGTATGAATGATATGGAATAATGAAATTTAAACAAAAAATTGGTATAAAGTTGTCACATTCCATTCCACGTAGGGATGTACCTGCACCATTTTGGTCAGTTCCGAAGGCAAAGTTTTGCGGATGCGTGAGACCGGTATAGTTGTATTTCATGGATTTCATGCTTTTAACCTAAGAAATTATAACACATTTGCTTAGATGTACTAATAAACGATAATAAACAATTTCAAAGGTGTCTGCTGCAGGATTGTCTCATTGTGAAGGAATGGATGGCAAAGATATTTGTCCACAACTGTGCAGGAATCCAATGGCATATTGCACTCAGGACAAGGTGTGTGAGTGTTTTACGCAGCCAACACTTTTGAAAGATGCTATGGTAAGGGTACCAAATGGGAAAGAGGCTGAAGAATGCGGGGAAATTTGCAGATCTTGGACATGGCCTTTAGCAGAAGATACAGATCACCAACCATATATATATGATGAATCTAGAAAGGACTGCACTGTCCAGGGCGACTGTTCTCCTCAGGATACTACATCTTGGTCTTTAGATCAACCTGGTGCGCTACAAGTTCAGATTGACGCATTGGAAGAGGACCCAGACAGTCCGAAGAAATACTGCTTATGTGCTAAATCCGATGATTACTTCAACAAACCAGGGCTAAGGATCAATGCAAAAATTGAGCCCCGAAAACTTCCAAAATCTTTGCAATGCGTAGGAAATTTCACTTGTCTTGCTGTAGCAGAGAGCATCCATGTGGTTGCGCGCGTAGTGTGAGCATATTATTCGCACAAACGTATATTTTTAAATCAACGATAAAACATAATGTACCAAAATGTGTGCAGTTTTTTTTAAAACCATGCATATTATTTGTCACATGCGCTACATTCTTCCTTGATTGTTATTTGTGTATATTGTTTAATAGCATAGCTTGTACGTCCCTAGGACCACCTTTTCGCTCTGCTTGGCAGCTAGTTCCAGAACTGGATAATTTTGACATTACCTTCGCCTACTGATTTCTTTCAAATAAAAATCTCATACAAATTACTAATAATTTGATTATTGCGCTAGCGATTGATATATGGCACCCTTATATATTCATTATGGTTATTCAAGAAGTATTTTTTTAAAAACTACTAAACTATGATTTTTTTGCTGTTTACTTTAGTGCGCATCCTGTTCATTTTAAACAAAAGAACTCTTCCGGTCAATATTCATGTGTGCATAAGTAATTCGGTATTTACGGCTAAATCGTTAAATGTAGCAAAGCAAAGCATAATCCGAAGAAAGAAAAGGAACAAAATGCCAATGCATGTGATTGATGATGCCGGTGGTCTGGGGCTGGGGTATCGGGATGCACCTAACATAGGAGTATATGCCTTCAATTTTCTGAGGCGGCTGCTGAAAAAAAATCAACAAGCATGAATGAATGAATGTGTGTATACAGTTTTAGACTTAGACAAACTATTTACGTACAAACAAGTGGAACAGTTTCTTTAATAATTATACCATTTAGTTTACCGAATACGTTGAGTTGTGAATAAATAGGTTTAATTTAGGAAGGATTCGCTGAACTTTAACTTTGTACCATGGATGACGAAGCTGAAACTTACAAATTATGGCGTATCCGCAAAACAGTTATGCAGGTAAGGTTTACATTTTTAATATTTTAATACTTACTTGGCAGTCATTTCGCGGTAATAGGTAGTGTACAGTCAGTGCAATTATAATCATTACACAGAGGATGGCATGTCAAGTGTAATAATGATAATTATTGCTAAATTGTTTTTGTTGATAAATATATACAATTATTAATTGTTGTTGGATAAATTCTTCAATTCATCCTCATCCATCACTTGTAAACAGTCAACAGTTGACATTACAATAATGTTGCCCTATCAGTGATCAGGTTTTATCAGTAACAATTGATATTGTTTTTTCCCCTTTCACCTTTTATCAAGTATGTAATGTCAAATGCGAATTAAATTTATTTTATTATTTTTACAGCCATCAGTTGTGGAACACCTTCAGTTTCAGAATGGTGAATATGTACAACCCATAAATTTCATTTCAATCCCATATCCCACCTACTAGGTGCCACCTAATTTGTTTGGAGTTTAGCTCGAATTTTTTAACTTTGGCATTTTCTGTTGTCTGTTCTGTGGTGTTTGTTGTCTGTCATCATCCGTATGTTTGTCTCTGCATTTATTCATACTTTGATTAGAGAAAGAACAAGTATTTTATTATAATGATTTCCGTCTTAAGCTTTCCCATGAAAAGCGCTATGTTGTCTATTAACACATTTGTCATCCATGATGTTTCTGTTCAAATAATTAGTTTTGAATTCTATTTCTGTAGACCAGATGTTTGTGTTTTTTCCGGACGAACCCAAAATTGGAATTAAGACAATTAAAACCTACTGCCAGCGTATGCAAGAAGAAAATATCCACCGAGCAATAATTGTTGTACAACAGGGGATGACGCCAAGTGCAAAGCAGGTTTGTTAACCTTTTTTATCAATAGTTGATTGATAGTCATGGATCAAGAGTTTATATTAATAATTTTGTTTCACTTACCTCGCAGAGTTTGGTAGATATGGCTCCAAAGTACATTCTGGAACAGTTTCTAGAATCTGAGTTGCTGATAAACATCACAGAGCACGAATTAGTCCCAGAACATGTAGTAATGACGCCTGAGGAGAAACAAGAATTACTTCAAAGATAGTACGTTGTCAGACTTGTTAAAAGGGATACCGATTATTTGTATAGCCTAATCTGCTTGCTTGTTTTTTCTGCACTATTTTTTCCTTTATGCGTACCAAAAAGTGATCTCTTTAAATTTTAATTCAAGCGAGTGGCCTTGACGTATATATTTTTATAGGACCATAAATTTCTACCATTTTTTGCTTTAAACAGTTTAAAAAAACATATGATGAAATAATGCTTTAGATCAGCTAAATAACACCTTTGTGCATTTTTTGTTTTTATTTTGCTGTGCGAGTTGTTGCGTATGCGCATAGTGAATTTTTATATTTTGGAAATGTTACTTCACTAACCATTTCAATTTACAGTAAGCTCAAGGAAAATCAACTAATGAGGATTCAAGTGGGAGATCCTGTGGCCCGCTATTTCGGACTGAAGCGTGGCCAAGTAAGTTTGAAATGACCGTTTGAAATTGTTTTGCTTTCAACTTACTTCATGTTCATATAAATTCAGAAATGCATATGACATCGCAAGGTTTGCTGTGGGTGTTTAGTATTTGAATGTGTGCAGTTTACTCGGTGTTTTTGAATTGTGTGCATGAACCAGAAACAATGATTTTATAAGATATGTTCGAGTTGAAAATTATACTAAGAAAGGAGACTCCTTAGTAGCCTAAATAATTATGTCTATTCGAGTTAGGTGGTGAATTGAGTTTCATTTGTATTCTCTGTTGAATTCAAAATCGAACGGATATAATGAATGACAGATCTAAAATAGTTTGAAGTGCGGAATTACTAACTTTCAATTGAAATCCTGGATGACGATCCGACGATCGATTTGTTTTTCGTTTGACCTTTTTGCAATTTTTCTTCCTGTATTTTAAAAATTTAAAACAAAAACTTTCCTTTTAGTCGATTGAAGGAGAACTTTTTACCACGTATTCAGCAATCGGATCCTGTCGCTCGTTATTTCGGTCTCCAAAGAGGACAGGTCTTATTTTATATCTTACACCCTATACCCCATTAAATTTTTGACGTTGTTCAGTGTAATCGAACGGCATGCAGTCATGAAACGATTGAAATTCTCTGAAATTTATATTGTACGCTATCACATCTATTTAAAATGCATGGCACTAATTAATTCTATACGTACTATTTACAGGTCGTGAAAATTATTCGTCCTTCCGAAACTGCTGGCAGATATATTTCTTATAGACTCGTTTGCTAACGGAGTAATAAAAAAAACTTTAATTGTTGTACTAACGTAAACTTAAGCAAATATTTTGTATATAACAAAAATTGAAAAATAAATGTTAGTTATATTGTTATCATATACAAAATGACAACCAACAGCCAATAAACGATAAGTTTATTCAAGAACATTGCTGCATTACGGCAGTTCTTGGCCAATTTATAAATCACCAATTTCCCCAAATATCACATTGAGCACATAATTTCTGTTAAAACGCGAACTTTATTTTTCTGAAAAGAGCTCTTACATTTTATAAGTATGAGTAGGAAATTAAAAGGCAATATCATTAAAATCAGATCACGAATCACGATAGATTAGTACTGAGTTAAATACAATTTCAATGAAATCTCAATAAAATGAGCAAAAATGAATGACTCCGATGGGACTCGAACCCACAATCTTCGGATCCGAAGTCCGACGCCTTATCCATTGGGCCACGGAGCCTCTGTTGAGTTGTGTTGGTGCACAAACTTCTCTTGGTAAGATGGGAAATACCAGGTAGTAACTTATTACTCCAGTATTTTCTTTAGCGACTGCGCCGTGGTGGCAGGTGGCCACATATAGACACTTTACTAGATGATTTCCTTTCCATTTCACATTTATGATGCTTTCGCCACATATTCCATTCACTTATTCCCAAAATACCCCTTTCATTCCCTGCTGCTAGTAGCTAGACTAGAAAAAAGTTGTCTGTGTGTAAGTAAAGTAGGTGTGAGAAAAGTATTTATGGGAACGGGAAGCGAATTGTGCTTTGCCAAAGACGGATGCGTAGTGCGTGCATACACTTACATAATATGATGTCTAAATCTGTGTGCTATATCGCTATATGTACATTGCACATGCACAATAATGCACATACACTCGGATCAAAATTTCAAAACAATTCAAACGTGCTTATTCATGCCGAGTCATACTTACATAGATCCATCAACTCCGATTTCTACAACCTGTAAAAAAGCTAAATTGAGATAGTTAGTCAAATTCATCACATTCTACAATTTTGATGAACTAAATCTCCTGCAGATGTGCAGATATTATATGACAAAAAATGAGATAGAAAAGCAAAATGCATAAAGTGGATAAGAGAAGATTGTCGCATTTCCGATCATGCTGACTCCTATATTTTTGCGTCAATTTGCAGGATAACTTTGGCATTGGCTCATTTGCTCATTATGAATCTGATAAAAATGATAAGATAAGTCACTTTAGTGATCGGGATAATTGGGGGGATGAGATGATATACAATTTACGTTTCGGTAAAGTACACGATGTAAAGGTTTAGTTGTGGCATATCTAATACTATTACTTAGATAGAGGGACGTTTGTTTTTGATTGAGTTTACTAATTCATATTATACTTTGGAGTGACTTCTCAAAAAAATTCAACATGGAAATCTCCACTATATATTTCATGAAAATTGTGACATTTCTACTGCTGGTGGATTTCCGTGGACCCCGTCAAGGTTTTCTGAATTAAAATATTATAAAATTATGATTTAGCAATTAAAGTTGCTTTAAGCAAGTTCAAACTAACAATATTTTTTATGAAATTATATAGCTGATGCGTTTACCTGCTATAAATGCTCAAGCAATGAAAATGAGCTCTGCGCTGAAAGGCCTTCTGAATTATCTGTCAATTCTGCAATCGTAGAATGTGAACGGTATTGTACAATCGTAAGGACAGAATATACAGACATTCCTGGTATGTAGTAAATTTCATATTTATTACCCCTCTAATTATTTATTGTGTGTTTATTCAATTTCTTATTTAAATTGGAAAAAAGTACATGCATGCGTAGATGCTCTTCAATAATTTCTTGCTTCACTGAAATCTTAGGGGAAATCGTAACTTTGGTTCGAGATTGTGCTAACGAAGAACCATTGGTTCTGAATGATGTACGTACGGATAAACACTATACTAAAATGTATACTTCATGCGATACAAATATTTGTAATGACGGGGACGGGAAACTAGGTACATTTTTGAAGTTTTATTTTTTGTCATGTATTTTATTCAATTCATGGCTCAATCGAAATCTGAAAAATCCTTTTGTAAAATCAGAGCCAGGAATGGTTGGAGGGAGCTCCGGCCCAAAAAACAGATACATTGTTCCTGAAAGTAACGATAGCTTTATCAACAAGCCACGGATCATTATAATACTAGGTGCTTTGTTATTATGCTACAGATTAGGATTCCACCATGGGCAGTGATACGTTCCTATTTACTTATTGTAGGAACTCCTCTCATAATTGAAACCCTTGAATTCCCAATTATGCATTTATGTAATCAATAAACCGTTGTAAACGACCAAGTTGAGCTCGCAAATAAGACGTTTTTAAATCTCACTTCAAACATTAACCTAAAAATCTAATAAAACAACATATCATAAAACGATAGTCTCATATCAA
>JAHZNA010003258.1:7548-50677 GCA_027743935.1 Sinodicranocentrus sp. ZH6
AATTTTATTTTATATATGTACGTAATGGTTTTTTTTAACTAGGATAGGAGCATATATGTAATCAATTTGATACGCACTGCTTCATGAGAAACACATGTACCTAAAGAAGTTTAATCTATGTACACTTAGTAATGAGAATTATTAGTTAGCAAAAGGGTTAGAGTTGTACTTTAAGCCATTATAAACAAACTTAAAAGTTTGCATTTAGACATATATTCAAGATATTCTACAAAAAATGATCAAAAGAACAATACATATAATGAAGTTAAGGAAATTAAAAAAAGTTGGAAGGATTTTTGGTGGTATCAGATTTTAAGGACGAAATTTGGAATACAATGTAACACAAAGTTAATTGAGCGACAGCATGGAAAACTGTACTCAATCAATTTTTTTCCCTTGTGTATTTATGGATTAGTGATTTGATACATATATCGCCAATTTGCCATTCTTGTGTCGCTCGGTGCAATTACGAAAATGATTGTGTTGCGTTCTGTATTGATCATAGAAAGATTAGATTTAAGGAAGTTTTTGCTTCACGTTAATTTGGAAGTGAGAAGTTTTGATTTAAAAAAATCTTAATTGTAATTGTGTTGTTATTTATCATTGTATATGTGTGTGTATTGTAGAGATGTAAAAAAAATACAAATTATTATCCATCATACGTGCTTGATTGCAAATTTTTTTGTTACAAAATAGCTGAATTTTAAAAATTTATAACTGGATTCAAAGAAACAAAACTAGTTTTAGTTAGTTAAACATTTGTAAATGATGAATGATGTGGATGTCAATGTTTTGAATGAAATAGTTGTACATAATCTAGCGAAAGTGAATGCCAACTTGTGTTACCAACGTTTAAAAATTGTAACAGGCATTGTAAATGTAGAGATGGCACCGCAGGCTGGATATTTGCACAAAAATATTTATGTGGAATGCATGAATAAATATGTGAAAGTAACAGTTTCAATTGTGTGGCGTTTCTTTTGGACTTTTTTTTGTATACATATACATACATATATGGGATCACACTAAGAAAGCAACAGAAAAACATATATTTGGTGATTATCAACAAAATTATTTATTGAACATAACACACTGGCAGGGAATTTAATACACAGAGGTAGCAGGTGTTTTGCGAACATAATGCAAGTTTACAGAGAGACGATAGCAATTGCAGGTTATATATATATTTCGAGGTATATTTTCACCAAACCTGTTCCATTCATGTTTAAATCATTGGAGTGAATAACACGGTATGCTTTTCGGAATACATTATGTTTTGTAACCAAATTCCTAGGAATTGGTGACATCCTGTATTTGAAATTCCCTTCTACAACAAAAGACATAAGGATGAAGAACCGCAGTCGTGCGACTTACGTTTCTTCTTCTTTTCTTGTCAGATATCACTAGGCTTGTCGTCGCTGTCGCTTTTCATAGCAACATTTACGTCAGCAGTATCCACTGGACTTTCTGCTTTCACTTCTGCGTCAATTGCGCTCTGGAGTTGTTCTGCAGCCTTGGCAATAGTTGTTTCTGAAGGGTATTAGCGTGAACATTTGAATACTTTTGACAATACTTTTTTGTTGCTTTGTATCGACATGAAATCAAGACTTTTCAATATACCTGGTGCTATTTGAGGAGTTTTTCTCGACAAAAAGTATACATTCATTGGCTCAGCTTTCCCTTTCATCTGTACGGGTCCACGACATTCGAAATGGAAAGATGGATCATAGTTTTGCTCATTTTGGAGCAAGCTATCAATGCAAAATAATTGCATCGTTTACATATTTCTAAATCTTGCAAATAATTTCTACAATCATAACCTACCCAACTTACCGATAAGCATCATCGGATACATTAATTTTTCCGAGTACTCCTGTAGTCTCTGTGCGACTAGTTAAATTTACCGTGTTTCCAAACAAGCAATACCGTGGCATTCTCTGTCCAATCACTCCCGTCACTATTTCCCCAGAATGGATTCCAATGGTAATCCTCTGAGGACAAAAAGACAACAATTCCATTTAGCAATTGTTGTCTAGGAAACACATTGAAATAAACCGACATTGATATATTGTTATACACTGACCACTTGAGTATCCTCAACTTTGACCTGTTGAACTAAATCCATCATGTCAAGAGCCAATCTAGCAATGCATCTGGCATGAGATGAACATCGTTCTGGTAAACCACTAACTGCCATGTATTTATCTCCAACGGTCTCCACCTAAACCAACAACAAAATTGTTCAATCATTCATCAAAACTAGCTCAAATTAGAGTCGACGTTTGAAGTTAAATACCAAAACCACAGCAAAAAACAAAGTAATCTTGTACCTTGTACACGTTCGGGTTCATTTTCGGATCAGTTAGTACATCAAAAGTAGTATAGATAGCATTAAGCAGCGCCACGATTTTCATCGGGGAGTTTGAATTTCTCGCACAGTAATCTGTGAACCCCACAACTCCAGAAAAGAGTAGAGTAACGCACTCATACTTTTTCGCTGGGACTGGTCGCATATGCCGTAATTCATTAGCCACAGAGTGAGGAAGTACAGAATAGAGTAGTTTATCTGTCTTCTTCTTCTCATTTTCCAACTCCCTTCAATTCCAACCCGTCAAAGACATCCCAAAAAAATAAATCAAGAAAGTCAACTCAATTCACGTATTTTAATTCAATTTTATACAAAACTTTTCTTTCCCATTGCAAGCCAACAACAAAAACCCCTTGTTCTACAGCAAAATTCGTACAAAAGAAATTAATAAGGTTGAAATCGGAGGAGGGATCGAAAATGTAAAAGCATCAGGGATACGAAAACCTTTTTGAACACTCATACCACATCTTACCCTCCTGAAAAGAGGTACAATTAGGGCGGAAAGGAAATTCAGGGTAGGGGAAAAAAAGAAGAAAAGACACAATTTTCGGAACGCCCGCCTCTTTGAAAATACTTTAATCTTCATTAGACACTTTATTTTGTCATGATCAAAGGAATTCACTATACAAAAGGAGCCCCGCTACTCCTCCCGCTCTAACGCTACCAATCAGCCATTCTTCTTTTGCAAGGGTTGGAAAGGACAGGATGAGAAAAGGAAAAATAGCAATCGTTAGTTATTAACCGGAGTAAATGCGCCTTCTTACTCAACCCTTTTTTCTTCAACTACTACTTCCGCAAATTTCCTACCCAGGCTTTTCCTTCAGCACTCAGTCAAACTGCCTTTGTGTGTGGTGTTATTAAGAGTATACCTACTGTAATGGTTATAAGGAAAAGCCATCTCTAGGAAAAATGCCTTTTCCTCAATTTATTTTCCGTGGTGAAATGCTACTTCATAGGAAAAACAGAAAATAAGGATGCTCTTCTTCTTCTCCTTGTCCTAACATTTCTAAATAAGGAAGCCCACAGAAGAGGAAGCAAGGCAAGGAAAAATTATTAAACCGAGAAAACCCTACTTGAGCGGAAATTGGATTGAGGAAAGGAATACATTGGAGATGTTCCCTTCTGCTACTACATGGCATAAAAAGAATTTACATCTGGCGAAAGTGATTTTTTCCTCCAGTATTTCTGGTGGTTTTCTCGGGAGCAAATCGAGGTTTTATAGTACATCCATGCACAGATGTTATATGTACAGATCTCAAAATGGGAATTTTATATTATTGTCATTTATGATTATATACGTTTTTTGCTCTGTTGGTTTACTTGAAACGTTATACCGGGATCAACATCCCTTTCTCTTTCCAATCTCAATCCTTTTCAAAACAGGGTAAAGTGTCTGAGTGGTTGAATGACTCACGGAGTAAGTTTAAGTAGTCCATGATATTGCCATTTCATTGCTTCTCTTAAAAGAAGAAAGAAGCTTTGGCTATAGAGAAAAGGTGAGTGTAAAGGTTTTATTTTTCACAGCTCACTCTATTGTCATTTTCGAAGGAAATGACATTGCTGTTTTGTTACCAGACATTACATTGCATTTCGTTTCATTGGTGATCTAGTTTTTCTCTCTCTTGTGTTCTCCCTCCTTTCAGTCAGAAACCAAACCATAAATTTGTGGCTTAGCCAAGTTTTTCATTAAAGAAACCCCAAATGTGGGGCGTTCCGCAAAAAAGCCTTATGATCAAAACTTACTGTAAAAGTTTACTCAGGCAGGAATGATTAAATTATTGTTTTATTTTTAACGTTTAATCACACAAGGTTTCCACTAAACTGTGACAAAGGGGCTGCTAAGATGGATTAATTGTTATTTACTTGGTTAAATTGGTCTAAATTTTGTCTGAAGATTTCTTTACGATATGCATTACTCTCTCAACTTGTTGTTCTCCCAATGAAATGGGAGATCTTCCTTAAGTTTGCTGACATTGAAGAAAATAAAAGACAGGTTAAATCCCAAAACCAGTCGAAAAGCCTCAAACCACAATTTCAGACGTGGGGTACACCCTCACATAAAAGGTGTGATTGTCTTTATAGTTTATTTTATTTATCTTCTTGTATTCGTTTTCCACTACACACATCCACTCTACTATCAAAACTTGGGTGATGCTGGGAAGGAAAGATGCTCAATGCTCAATCTAGAAACCAATGGAATCCAATGATATTGCATTAGCAACACGACACGGCAATCGCTACAAAAATGTAGCGTGAAAAGTGGGAAACAGCAAATGAAAGTAAAATTGGAGCGATCCTCGTCTGCCCAGGTTCAGTTTTATTTTCGTGACTTTTTTATTGTTTGCCGTCATTGGTGAAAGCAAATGTAAAATAGATATAGGGTAATATCATGGGGCTTAGCCTTATATTCTGAAACAATAGGTAAACATATAAATAGGTAAATGTGTAGTGAGAGAACTTGCACGAAATGAAATACACCGTTAGCTTCTATTCACCCAGTAAAAATTCCCCATGATTCTAACATCACACAAGATCGAACTCATTTCCTCCACACTCACGAGCTTCCCTTTCCGTATAAAAGTTGGCTTCATTTATACAACATGAGATTTGAAGAGTGACTATAAAATAGTTCAACCTTAGCCGAATCATTTCATCAAACTCATTTTGTGCGATAAAGGGAATATTTTTTATATAAAACATCCAATACATATCCCTCTCGCCTTTTACAACATTAAAGGATGGATAAGGACGGACTGATGCTTTTCAAATTTTGTGGTTCTTAAAAGAGCACACTAAAGCTGGAATGGGATTTTACGTCCTCATTCCCATCTGCACGTGTGTATAGGTCACTAATCGTAAATAAACTGGAGGCAAAAAGGCTAATATCCATGGAAAATGGAATACGGCTTACCTGTGAGTTTGTTGCAATTTATCTGTCAAGATTTCCAGATTCTGAGTCAATTTATACTCAGCTTCAAATTGTTCACTTAGCAAAACCAAATCTCGGGTAGCGTCATGTAATGGAATGTCACTAATGTACAATCCTCGTCTGGACAAAAAAAAATGTGCATAAATGTTAATCATTTTTTTAGAAACATAGAAAATCCTATACTGCTTGGAGTAGTCGAGAGAAAACAATGAGTGGAGATAGGGCTAAAACCGAAATAGGTATCAAATGTCACTGGGTAGTGACAACAAAGGAAGAAAAGAATTTTATTATTTGGAATTAGAATAAAATAGGAAAAATAGGATTCCTTCGGGAAAATATGAGAGTTTTCATGATTCCAAAGAAATCAACTTTATTTTTTGTCATCAAATGAACTTAATTGAAAACACATTCTTTCATTTAATTAGAAAAGTAGGTTAATTTTCAACCTCTAGAGATTTATTAGTACGCTTCAAAGTTTATCTTACTTTGTTAAATCATCCAGGTTCATTACTGAAGGAGAACAAAGAAATAGCATGCTATCCGTCTCTGGGATGTACAACATTTCTCCCTGTGAAATAAAAAATATGACATGTGCGAATTTTTCACTCGTCCTCTCTGCCCGCTTTTTTCACAAGAGATACGTCTTTCACAAAAATGTGAGGTATTGTGCTTAGCGAGCATAATTAGTAGGGATCGTTATACACGGTCCAAATACTCTCTAGAGGCAGGTGCACCACTACTGGGACAATAGAAAATGAACTTTCTCCTCTCATTATATCTAGTAATAATATAAACTGCAGCTGCTAGACAAAAGAGTTCTATTCAAGGATGCAAACAGGTATACGTTTTTGATGAATAAAGAGAAAAGCCTTAGCTTCTTTCATGAGGGATTTGAAAAACTACGGATTCTCATATAAATGAGGAAAAAATGGGGATTCTTTTTTTCCTAAAATAATGCAATACAGAATGAATAAGTATATTGATAATTTTCCAATGAGGTTTCTAGTTTTGTGATTTTTCTAAGGTGAGCCAGATGAATCTGATTTGCTTTTCTGAACTGTTGATTAATGAGGATAGCAATGAAAAAGAGAAGGGAATCTGTGGAAGCGGAAAAATTAAGTAAATCGGTCCACCTTTTTCTATCGGAAAGCACATGAAGCATAAAACCCAACGATCTCAACTTATTTCCAAGTAGCAAGCTTTAAGGTGAAGTAAAGATTGAAACTGTCGTCGTAGGCTCATAAGTGAAATTCAATCTTGGGAAATGGTAATCGATATTTGATCTCATTAGTTTGGTGAAATCTATTGGATAGTATGTATTTCCATTTCCATGATGGATATTTCATCATGATGAAACTAACGGAAATTTTTAAACTCAAGTGGCAAGTATAAACGTAACAATTTAGAGACTTTAAAGCTAAAAGTTTCACATCAACAAAATTGCCGTGAAGATAAGGTTACCTATATTATTATCCTTTGAAAAAGGCCTAGTCAAGCTAATGTAGTCGTTGAGCTGACAGTTTGAGATTCAGCAGAAAACTTAGTTGTGGAAGTATGCATTATACAGTAGTAAAATGATTGGATGCTAAGCGGATAGGAATTTATTAATACGCAGTCATTAAGTTTTAAATTAAGTCTTGGCATAAAATATTCATTTTAGTTACAGCTAGGACTCCAATTTACTTATGGAATTTAATTATGGCATGAAATATCTAGAGTTTGAAGTTTCCAGACATGAAAACTAACGAAATGTAGCATACAAAAACTTACCTTAAGCCTCATGCGAGAATGATCAGCAACCAAAATTTCTGGTGTAATAAACTCTGACGCAATGAGCGGCTTCCTAGTTCTCAAAACGTATATGGTATTGATGTGCGAAAGAATATGTGAAAAAGAGAACTCCATGTGTGGTCGTACCTGTGAGAAATGAGAGGATAAGTATTTTAGAGGAAATCCTACTTAATTGTACATTTGAAAATCAACGAACTAGGAATAAAAAATAAATGACATTTTAGTTCCTTCATTCCACTAACCATATCAACAATTTCCGTCAAACGGCATCTCTCAGTTGTTTCAGGGATAACACGAGCGATTGCCGTGCCAGCTTGCCTTATAATCAAATTTCGGTCGAATTGAAGATGAAATGGGAAAGCTTTAGAGAATGTCTCCGGACTAATCTTTGGTTCTGAAAATTGAACACAAAATATAATCAACATAATAACGAATTTACAACGCCCAATCTTCCCTTTTCAGCATTCACCACAAAAAATATCCTATTTTTTCAAGTAACTTTGTAACCCATTTTCGTCCCACTTCCTGTCTTCAAAAAGGATTGACTCAAGTCACGTCTTGGTAGTTTATCAGGGAAAAAACTTGCGCTAACTTTACTCCTCATAAGGGTGCTACGTAAGCTTATAAGTTTGTTTATATTGCAAAGTGTTGGGTGGAAAGTAAACATCCGAAAACATTCAATCCATCATTGGCAACAATTCCAAAGAGGTAAATAAGTACCAGGGCTTACTTTCTTATTGAGAAAAATGGAGCAAGTCGCTTAATGAAAGACTCATATGTTTCCCTCATAAAGTGTACGTGTATAATATGCACTATCAAAATGCTGTCCAAATAATGCTAAAGTAAAATCCTGCCTTGTACCAAACCAATAGTAATTGATGATATGAGAGAATGACTTCTCATAAAATGAAATTGCGAATGAGATGGCAGAACAGAACATATCATATCATAAGAGCACCTTTAACTTCTTCATTTCCCCGTTTTTTATTTATATATCTCAAAGCTTTTGAACCTTGATGATTCATGGAGTAATTTCATGCAGAGCGAGCACATAACATGATATAAAGTATTCCTATTATTAGTTGCTCATTCCATACTGAAAATTGTGTGACCGTCGCCCATCATTGTTCTCATTACGTAGCGTCAAAGGGGAGTATAACTGTATAACGGAGGAGAATCCTTTCATCAGGAATATCTACTTGTTAGACGCTGGAATACGGAATTATTTATGATAACCTGAAGGCACTGTGAACACACGCTGAATATAAATTAGGTATTTTTGGCGACGGAGGATCCCCTCTGGTACTTAACTTCATATGGCTTATATGTATATTATGCGTGGCAAGGGAATTTTAATGCTTTTCCTCTAACCGTATCAAAATTCAAAGGTAGGACGGGCGCTCTTTTATTGAGAAGCATTAAAATTTTCCAGGATGCTGGGCTCGGCGAGGAAAACTTCTTTTTCGAGTCATTAGTCAAAAACTAGCTGTTCAGGTGAAACTTTTTTTCATCATTTCCATATTTTTCAGAAGAAAATGGTGCAATCATATTTCAGGTATAATTAAGCGAAGCGTCCACAAAAATATGAAAGCGGTTCCCAAAAACGAGGATGAGTTACGATTGATGGTTTATGATTCAATAATCACACAAGAAACAAACTCACTTTTTGTGCCGATTTCTCCAAAGTTTAGAAATGTTCACGGGTGTATTTTTAAAAATGTGTCTAGTTTGCATCCAAACTACCTCATATTTTGAAGTAGAGCTGAGCACATCTTCTTAAATTGCTCTTTCCGTCTGAAAATCCCTGGGTTTTTATGATCATAAGTAATAGAAAACTGTAAGTTATGACCACCCCCTCTTTTCAGTTGACACGGGGAAGTTTATTTGTCAAAAATGAGGAGGTAAAAAGGACGCTCATAAAGTTATTTTTATATTTTTCTCGTTGTCTTTTACAACCGTACGCAATAAAACACTTTTAAACGATATTATTCCTCGTGCACAGGAAACTTTCGAGGAGGTCATATGGATTTATGGTGACGTTAACTTGAGGTTACAATAGATATTAAATGGAGGAGGAAAGATTTTGACAATTTTTTCTCTTCTTGAAATAAAATCCTCAGTTTCATCAGAAAATTTTACAAGTCAGAGGGAATTAATTTTTCTTTGATATCTTCTCTTCAGGAATCACTGCTAAGTAGTCACCCGAAAGTATGCTGCTTGTCATATTTTACAAAAAATATGGTTTTTTATGCAGTTCAAAAATGTCAATAAAAATACCACCCAAACACTTAAAATACGATGTGAAACTCGTAACCTTAAGAGTCCTCTCAGAAAATTGCTCAATAGTTTACGAGCTGGGTGGTCGTCTAGTTGTCTTGCGTGGTTGTTTGGTAGAGTAATAAAAATAGCCTTCATGATCGAAACACAAGGACATTTTGACAAAAGTTGGGAGTATAGATAATTATTTTTTCAACTTCAAATAACAAGAACATGCCTAATTGTGACAACAAACATACAACGCGTACGTCATTTACTAGCGTACAAAATAAAAACTTTATCAAAAGTTCAAAGCATTCAAAAAAGGGGGAAGAAATGTTATTTCAAAAATCTTTGCATTATAGCGACTGTCCAATACATGGGAAATTACCTAAATTAATGAGTTTGCTTGGAAAAGATTGAATCTATTGTTTGTTTAAGCACCCTATCAGTGTTGCAGTTGACATAAGAAACTGATTAGTTTTTGTTCGTGATGAAAATGGCCAATATACTGTAAGGGATTTGGGCGTTGGGTAGAATACCGGCAAGAAATTTAATTAAGCTGTTGAACTTTATAAAATAGCGAGAAGCCAACTAAACTCTCATTTCAAGCCCTTCGTCAGCAGATTAACTTTCTCTTGATTGGTTTTATAACTTTTGGAATTGCCGTGGAATTAAAAGAGACAGCTAGGAATCTAGGAAGAGCCACTTAATTTAGTAAATGGAAGGAGGGTTGTTTAGTAAATATGTTTAAACTTGTTTCTCCTTCCTTCGCAACATGAACCTTGTGACTGTAAAATTCCAAGAAAATGATTGCAAAACAAGAATAAGTACGCTTTTCTCTTACCTTCAGAGAGGAAGGGGAAGTTTGACATGGTGTAAGCATCAAGCGAAATGCCCAAATCTTCTGACTTTTGACAGTCTTTCTTCTCCGTGATGAGAAACTGGACGTGATCCGCTCCCTTTTCTGATTTATTTTGAACGACGGTGACTTCAACATCAGTTCCATGCAGTTTACTCGCCACGGTCTAAATTAATTATTGCAGTGTCAAGTTTAAATTTGATGTATATTTAAACCCTGGTTTCATGAATATAATTATTATGCAACTTTATAAACACGTTTGAACCTTATGCCTGCACAGTTTTAATGACAAAATGCCATGTTTCATTTCAGAGAAGAGAAACAGTTTGGAGAACAATGAAAGCCAACCTTCCCTCCAACTTTCCTGACTGACAGAACGTTTTGTTTGCTGTCAATCCCCATTTACATGTTTTCTTTCATTCATACCAATTTACATATAAATAGGTCTCCATATCAGTATACACTTTTCAACGGCAAGACCAGAATAGTTTAAGAGCGTTCGAAATCCAAGAGTTCATTCGTAGTCACCGATGCGAACAAAATAGAATTTTTCTCAAGCGCCCAACAATCTCCAGCGACAACGTCTTCACTCTTCTCTGACAATGAAGCTATCATTTGAAAACCATGCATGATAATGATGAACTCGAACAGAAACTGTCTCTCTTTTACATAACAAGCCCTTGCGTGTGACATCCTAGTTGCCCTGTCGAACACCTCAACCCAATTTACTCTAGACACATTTCTCACTCCCAAATTCGGTATCATTAGTTTTATCATTCATATTCTGCTCAATGGTCAGGAATGAATTGAAAATTAACTGGAGCACAATCCCAGTCTCAGGATGAGATGGTTCATCTTTAACTTGGTTTCATATTGATATCATATTACAAACCTCGGAACACTTCAATCTCATTGTCTTCCCTTTTCCTGTTCCTCTATCTTGAATATGTACAGGTATATATGGGTTACTACTTCCTTGTTAAAACGTTTCATCTTTCTTCCACTTGGAATTGGAATGCCACCACTTACAAGCCTTGTCCATTATTGGATTATTCTTACTCCAGTAGCTACACGTGTACTCATAATGGAGACTATTATTATAAGCGTATTTTCTCCCCATTCCTTTCATGCTATACCTTTTCTCAAAGGATAACTCAAATATTTCCAAAGCCTTAATCGTTTCCTAGCCAGAGCTCTATAGCTATTGTGTAAAGGTGTATACATTTTGTTATAAGCGAGAAAATAGCGTTCAGTGATGCACAAGGAATTTTTTTACCCTCTTCGAATATTTAACATGTAAAGTATAGTGATTTCCTTGGACTCCATTGCAATACTCTAATGCGCCTCTGCGGCTACTGCAAATTCAGCAAGTCAGTTAGTCAGTGTCAAAAGGAGTTGATGGGAAATAGGGGAGCTATATGTTGTTGAGCAGTAAAAAAAACTGAGGAAAGTGCTTTCCCTGCATAATGCAAAATGTTATAGTGTTAAGGACAACACTTTCTATTTGGACATATGGAGAAGGACTTTTGAGTATAGGGAAAATGATCATGATCATTCCAACAATGTTGATGACAGATGAAGAAATAGTTGTTGGTAAAGTGCATTCAGATTATTGTATCTAGCTAGAGAGATAGCTGAATATTGTAAATTGTGTATATGAATAGGAGAGGAAAAAATTGGGATCGAAATTTCCGTCTTTTGAAGCGCAAGACACGTTTTTCACAGGGTAAGATGAGGATCTGGAAAGTGGTGGTAAAATGGGATGCTTGAGTTGACATATCTCTATAGAGAATCACGTCTCTGCGTCTATCTCCATTCACAAACTTTTTCTTCAGCCCTCTCCATCTCTTGACGGAGTTGCTGTGAATAAACTGTGAGATCCTTGGAGTCGTTTTTGAGATGAGAACGCCAAACACACAGGGAGGTATAAGCGGATGGATAAATGGGAAAAGTAAAGTGTCTGATTGAAGGATGGCGACCACGTGAAAAAAATAGGTTTTTGCTACCCAAGCCCATATATAGCGAAATGTGTGCTCTGAATGTGACGGGATGTTATTTTTGGTTGGATGAGTCTACACATATTTCCTTATCCTTATGTTCATATTACTGTTAATCAGAACCCTCATGTATTCATGTGACATCACTGTCCCATCACCTTTTTTTCAGGGAGCTGATTATCATCCTATTTCAACTTTAGCCTTACTCCGTGTAAGAAGAAGTATTTCTTTTGAGCAATTTTAAAGATTGCTTCACTGACTTTTGCCAATGCAGACGGTAAGATTTGGACAAATGGAAGAGGTGTGATGTGCATGTGGCACCTATTCTTTCTTCTTGGGAGGCTCATCCATTTCCAAAATCAATTTTCAGAGATAAGTGATCATGATTCGGTGGTTCCATATGTGAATCTTGATTTTACACTTTTGGCTCATAGACTTTTTACTTTTCGATTTCATTCCGTGACAGGGTTGCAGATGATCATGTCTAGTGGAACGGGAGATACGAGTGGAAAAATGAGATAAAGTGAAATTTGATGGTGATATTCTGAAAGCACAAACATTACTTTATGGGATAACTGGTGTCCTATTATTTTAATTGCGCCTTGGGCGGAAGGGAGATCGACAAGAGACAAAATATGCTTTTTCGCTCCAGCGCACTAATGAGGTAAAAAGCTATTTCCAAACATGAAAACTTCCTATCAAACGGAAACGTTCGTGTGTTTTAAAATGAGGTCAATCAGGTTGAGAGTAGGGAATTTTCGTGTATGGCTCACAAATCATGACAGAGTAAATTCATCCCTGTTCCTTATTTATAGAACAGCTACATTCTACTGAGAAGTTTTCAAGATGCCACTTAACAATCCTGTAAAGCAATCCTAGTGTATGTAATTCTTGAAGAGATTCATTCTACTGGAGACGGAAAATGATACGAGTTTTCTTAAGAGGCATCTAAGTTCATAATGCCCCAAATTGAAAATACGAACATTTTAGGTAGCAGGGTTTTTGAGAGCAAGTAAGTTGATTTTATAGACTAAAAATTGGTTGGTTGTGAATAAGAAGAAGAATATGGTATTTTTCTCTCCAAGTATTGCTAGCACAATTATCGATAAAATATAAGATAAGCTTAAAAGCCAACTTCCCTCTGAATCCTATAATCCATTTGAGAATCTAATTAATTAGTATATGCACTCCTGCGGGGACCAACTACTCAGAAGTTTAATACACATAGGAAATTACGAAGACGCATTTAATTTCGTAAAAAACGTAGAAAAAACTGGGCAAGTAATTACTCAAGAAAACAAATCATTATGTATCGTCCTTTATCTGGTTAAAAACACAATAGTTGAATGTAGCATAAGGGTAAATTTTGGAATTATATATAAATAACGGTCGAAATATCCCATACCTGTAGAAAATCCCTCGGGGTGGCACCAAGCACTTGAAGGATTCTGTCGTACCCTGATTCAACGCAAAAATCGAAAAACATTTTGCCAAACAGTTCCAATATGGTGGTTGCCGGGATTTCTTTAGAAAGAAAAATATGAAAGTGTCACCGCTTTGTTGGTCATTACAAGAAATATAAAAACAGAAGATTCGGATAAATACATTTGTACAACTCTAAAAATATTGTGGAAACTTCTTGGCCGTCAGTATTTACAGTACATTCAGCTATTTTTACTTTATTAAATTCATCATCAGCATATATTGTGAATACTTGGTATTTTTTTATCTTGATGATATCATATACTCCAACTTACTAAGAACTTTCTCCGCAGCGCCAACAATGTTGTAGGTTATTTCATCTTCGTAAATTTGTCGTACCAGGAATTGCCCATCCATGATGACATCCGCCTCTTTCCTGTTCGGTACAAGGAAAAAAATTCTTACCACGAGGAAAGGATCATGTGGAATTCATTAAAGGTTGGGTCGCCGCCAAAAAATCCTTCTTACTGATACTTTTCACCCGGACGTGAGTGAGCTTCTTTACCAATTTTTTTTTCTTCTATCCCTTCTCCTCTTTAGTCGATAGAAGGGGAAAAATGGTGGAAAAGTACTCGGACGTATATGGACTGATCACATCATTGAAAATGAAGCAGATGAATGGCTAACTTTGGATTTTCTTAGGTAACCTGTAATGGTTATTGAATCTCCGACTAATAGCATAGGTAACACACGAGAGGGTTCTGACCACAGTTTCTGGTGACATTTGAGTAGCTCCGTAAATCTTTAATTCAATCATGATGCTCATCCTCGTATAGGATTTTTGGAGGGGGGGGGGTATATTGAAGAAAAATGGATTGTGAGAGATGAAGATTATTTAAGATATATCCTGCATGAAGTACGGTGTTATATGGTTTATGACTAGTATCATTAGTATTGCACCAGTTGCAACAATGTGATTGGAATAGTAAGCATTAATATATTTATCTATTCTCTTAGGCTAGAGCACGCAAGGGATTTTATTGAGCGCGTGTCATCTAATTATGATACAATTTTCCACTTCTTTCAAGCCACCACCTGGAAAAGTAATGTGGAGGAAAGATAAGGTGTATTTAATGATATTTTTTTGTCTTTTTTATGGATCAGATATTTTGGCTACATGCTTCCAAAAGGATTAGAGTTAAATGAAGGGAATCTGAAACCACAGGGTGTAATGAAAGTGTTTTATGCTGACCTAGTTCCTTCCCCTTACTGGTTCCCTTCCAACTGGAAAGAGGAGCATCGTGACTGAATTTCTAGATGAAGCAGGATCACTGAAGAGTCTGCTGGAGGCATCGGTATTCCTTTTTTTGGATAAACTCTCACCTTTTCCATCTGAGTAAATGGGAGTTTCATATGTAGCAGGATTTTTATTGACGTAAGGTAGATTAGAGTTGGGAAATGGAGTTTACGTGGGAATATAATTATGACTAGTTTTTAATTTGTTCATTTTCCTCAAGCTTGTTTTCTGGCAGTAATTCAATCATTGGGCTCTGACAAGACATGCGAGGTTTGCATGTCAATGGGGTTACTTTGAAATGGATATTGTTCAAATGCACAATTCCAGTCGCAATTTATTTACAGCGGGTTTGCTTTCACGCCGTTGCAACAGGCTTGACATGGTTGTCGCATGTAAATTAGAAGGAAATTGACATGTTATGTGATATTGTTTATTTACGCTTTAAATTGCTCCATGCATGAACTTCAATTTATGGGGTTTTATTTGACAAGGAGTTGCGTGCATGGTGACATGTAGCATGTAGCAAATAAGACAATAAAATTTCAATGATAAAGTGCGACGCAATGTCCCCATCAACCAAAATCAACTCATTTGGTTCTATTGTTATGCAATTCTCGTAAACAACATGCAACCTCAAGGCTTCGTAGTTTACAACATAATATTCTAATTCGGAAGTTATAATTGTCGTTGCCTTGTGACGTCCACATTTGCAGACATGTATGCTATTTTGTACAATAATTGATGTGACATTTTACTCATATGGAAATCAGATTGCAATTATGTTATTAAATTAATTCATAAATTACTTACTTAATCGCTTCCCACGTTTCCTCCCCAAAGTTCCTGGTAACGAGAAGCTCCAGCGCGTAGTTGACAAAGCCATACTGAAATGAAAAATGAGGGAAATTTTCAATACTTATTCAAATGACAAAATGGCGTCATACCGTATACATATATATGTATGAATGCAGGAGCATGAGGTGTCTAACGTTTTAAAACATTAATCATTTAAAATATATCAAGTGTTTGCTCGTTACTCAAATTTTGAAATTCAGATTTACGCTCTCAGCCCAAGTCTCAAATGAATATTTAGATCCATCCATATTTAAAGATTTTGAGGAAGGCATCTGCGTCCTAACCCATTTTCCCTTTTTATCAACACCCTTAATGCTTTTTGATGGAGACTCTAAGAAAAACGGTTTCTTCATGAATAAGCCATTAGCACAAGGCTCTGCAGCTTCTTGCAGTCTACATTATATCATCATCAGATAAGATAAAAATGTAGATCTGGACAGATTCCAGGAGAACTCAAGTCATTTTCCATGTTTGCCATTGTGAAAGTGAAACACTGCCGGAGATCAGATACCACAAAGATTTCTTTGATTCTTCCCCTCGTCTGCCTTTTCGATAGAGGGAAGACAAAAAATATGTAATATTCATGAGCACGTGGTGCACAGAAAAGGTTATCAATACTATATCTACTGAATGGCACGTTGACTTTTGGCAAAAAAACATTCTCTCTACTGTGAAAATTTTATTCTTTTTATTTTTTTTTACATCCGTTTCCTTTTTTTTGCTTTAAATTCGCAAAAGATATTTTCTCCCTTTTTTACTAGAGATACACTAGTTGGAGGGAATAAAACATTGTTCATTTATTAATCGGCTACTTTCTCTAGCGTAATTATGATTGATGGTAAGATTTTCAATGTCTTTCTCCTTTCCTCACTTCCTATACGACTCATAAATCATAATAAACGGAATGAAGGGTTTATACAAGACTAGGCCGAGGAGAGATGATAAAAATGTATTTTGTTAGGGCAATAATTCCACACTGTCTTAAATCGATTATTTATATTTGATGCTACACATGCCTGTGTATACTAATATTCATATAAATATATCTATATCAATAACAATATATATGAGAATATATATATATATATATATGTATGTAACTTACCATTTTCAACTCTTTTTTTTATCTTCTCAAAAATACTAAAAGTTCTTCCCGTCCAAAAGGAATCTTCTTGGGAAAAAAACCTGTCAGAAATTCAAAGAAAGAAAACCCGGATAAATATCAAAGGAACCAAACAACTTTTAACACTGTATCCTTTTTTCCTCCGAACCGCCTTAAATTTCTATTCCAATATAATACATAGAAAAACAAAGGGATAAAGATTTGAGATTATTCACAAGCCAACCTTTCACAATGAGTTGATGTTGGGAAAACTAGAGAAAACCCATTTTCTCCTCTGATTTCCAGTGGAAAAAGCAAGTCCAAAAACTCTCGTTTTACACTCAAATATACAAAGAGCAAGAGAGGGAGAGCAAAAAAGGGTGATGAGCAAGCTTGGAGAAAGTGAAAAAACCGACTGACTTGCAAGATACGGGGAGAAGTTAGGATTCTCTGTGGAAAGCAAGCTTTCCTCCTTCCTGCTAGTGCTTCAGCGGTCGCAAAATACGTTGGAAATGCATGTACTAGATAGAAACTCTTTGGGAGCATCATTACTCGAAAATCAGTCCATGTTCTTCAGCCCTCTCACATAAATGTTGTTCTCCTCTACGAAATATACATGGAGCCAGAGCCAACCACACACTCACACACAGACACATCGTATTCCTGTATAGAAGGAAAAGCATGAGAGAATATTTTTTGCAAGTGCAAAACTATACTACAAGCGTGCAAGAGCTTTCTCCTTCCACGTTTCTACACTCTTCTGAAGCTGGTATGCTCTTGTGAATTTTGTAGCTAGAGCTTTCTTTCGGTTAAGGTATCATCGCTTACAAGCTGGAAAAGGGAAAGACAAATAAACTACCTACTACCTTGCTTGAGCTTCTTCTTTACCTTAGCTAAGCTCCAACTCGTGCACACTATCATTCACAAGTTGCTCCTGGAGTTTTAGAGTTGAGAAAAAAAGGATGAGAGACTCGGCTCATGTATGTGTGTTCAGGTTCAAACTTTTCATACTTTTTTTTCCTATTCTATGCTACGTGAACTTAAGGATTTCTCATGGTTAATTTTCACTAATGTAGAGCTTCCAAAAGATGCTAACTTTATTATGCTTGTAATGCTCTTACATGAAGGAAAAATGTTTGAGAATGATAAGTCAATTGGGGAAACAGGTTTGAGATAAGATGCGCCTTGAAGTGATAGCGTTTTTATTTTTTGACGCCACGTTTCTATTAATTTGATGACTAGTCAGGAAAGAGAGTAGAGAGATGTGGATTGTTTGCCGTATATATATTTTTTTCTATTTAGAACGTGCTATATACATATGCTTGTGTAAAGAGGGTAGACAATGAGAAAAGATTTTCATGGGGAAGTTCGTATACAACTAGTTTTTTCCACTGGGAACACTATTATTATCTCTGGTGAACACATGGACATCATAATTCATGAACGTGTGTGAATCCAAATTCTATATCGACAAGACAAGTTTTTTCTCTTCATGAAATAGGAAAGTTGACAATGGCAAGAGAAAATAAGTAGATTTCCCTCCCTTATGTTGCACCTCAGGATCGTGTTGACTTGCAACACGTACTTTATTTTCAAGTCAGAATCGCAAATATATTATGATACTTCTTGAAGATGCACAGTTATCTGATCTCAAGTCGACACTAGTCATGACAAGTGCTTTCCAGAGAGGATCCTGAACACAAGCCCTTCAGTAATTGGGTTGTATATTTTTCTTCCGACAGTGCACAGGTGTGCGGCAGTAGGGATTTGGGATGACAAAGCTATCCGTTTAGAAGGGGCTTGGCTTGTGAAACTATTTTCATGTGTGAAAGCCTCCATATATTTATCTCTGCAAGGTAACAATGGCGACAGTAGTTTTTGAAAAGTTTCTTGTGTAACTTCGCAGCAACAAAAATTGCCAGATGTTTTTGACGATAACAACTAATTAGAGACGGTTACATATCAAAATATTACAACACAATCATTCCAAGATAGGGATTAACTTGTTCTCAAAAGGTAAGAGATAAACTTTTGGTCCTTGTGTAGAATTAATAACTTGACATGTTTTCCAGTGAGGGACACACGCACTTTCCTTTCACTGGAAATTCGAGTGGCGTAATCTTCCATGACATGAGAATGTATTTTATGATAGTTAAGTACAAAAAATGTTCTTCTTGAAGTTTTTTTTTGGGAAAATTACTCAAGTTTTGTAGGAAACTAGGGGGTAATTATATTAGAGAAAAGTGTAAACCCGCCTCTTCCCTTCTTCCCCCACATCCACAAGTTTAATTAGCACTGTGAAATTCCATGTGAAGTTAATACTTATTTATCTTGTTAGCTATTCAAGGAAACTTGTACCTGCCACGAAATTAATTAGGAAAATTAGACTGGTGGTGTGCAAGACCATATACAAGCCCATACCAGGAATTCCTCTGTGGCTGTAGTGTTTCGTCCAACAACTTGAAAAATAAAAACTGCTGGCATGCCAAGAATTTTTATTCCTTCAATTTGCATGAAAAGATGGGATGACTAGTACATTGGGATAGTTTCTGCGTAATGATGTATCAAATAATAAAAAAATCTCTGCACTTAACCAGCAATAATTTTTGTATGGCTTTAAGCAAACCAGTATATCTTTACTTTATGTTCCTTATAAATCCAACATCCGGTTTCTTCTCTTATCCCTTTTTATCATCACTCTTGTGTATTACCAATTTATCAATTTTACATGCTTATATATGACTCAACCAACCAAATAATATGAATCATGTTGTTATAAATATATAGTGTACAAAAAAAAGGATAATATTTCGTCGTGGTATAAACCACTTGAGAAGAAGCACACATAAAGCTACTCCCCAAAAAAGCCTCGTTTAACTGCTTAACTTATTTTGTAGCGGAAAAAAACGCTAATGCACTCACTTAGCAGAGTGGTAGTTGTTCGGTTCGTTAAACACTCAAAGGCGCCTAACAGGACCAGGATGGCGGATACACATCCAGCTCGGTAATGTACAAGACTACTTGATAAAATTCAAACAATCTACTTACTTTCCTAAATAACCTCATTGTCTTTGCTTTCTACCGCTTTGTAGCAAAGCTAGTTAGTACACAACCGCTTTTGAAAAAGACGAGACGAGTTAAGTGATATTACGGTCACATCCTCATCATCTTTATCCTGGTAACTTTCCACGATACCAGTTTTTCCTTCTCTCTCTTGTTTCCGTCCTTTTTTCATAATAATGTCACAGCAATAGCTCATGTATGTATATCTGATAATTGTAAATGGTCTCGAGAATGAGGAACTTTCTCAGGAAATGAACAAGTCTTGCTCTTTTCCATCTCTTTTCCCAATGGAACCGTCATCAACATCGATTTTATTGTCATTTTCCACGAGATTGATAGACATTGGAGAGGAAGTAGCAAGTAAAGTAAATTGAGGAAGTGGGATTAGCTAAGCATGAAAAATTTTGGACCAATTCTTATTATCATTCACTCTTCCTATTCACTCTATACTCATTCATCCACCATTCTGGGGAAAGAATAATAGAAGCATTATCAATCGCCACTATGGCAAAGACTCTAGATGGATGCACACTCTATTCATCTCAAAGATATGAGATGAAAATCCAAAAACCATTTTCCTAGATGTAGGTCAGTCAGAAGAGAAGAGCATATATATATGAAATAAAAAAATATTTACATTTCCCATCCTCCTTTTTTAAGACTATACCAGCTTTCAATATGTTATATCCTTATTCCAAGTCCGTTATGCAGACCAACATTGGAAACAAGTCAACCAAGCACGAAAGATAGGATAATATTTTTGGGAGTAAGTAAAATGGAGAAAGCTGCTCTTTTTCTTCGTCTTTCCTCCGGAAAAATAGAAAGCCTTCTCTTAATGCAGTCTTTATCAGCTAGTCAATCCATCTTCCATTCCATGACAGAGTAAACAAGAGCTTCTTTTCCACTTCTTCATGTGAGAGTGTATTTGTGTGTGTGCTCCTGTTCTATTATTATTATTGCTATTACCGGTCCTATTAAAAAAGTGTATAGTTTCACTATCAAAACTGTACATCTCTTAAACTCTAATGGGGAGAAGAGTGATCCAATTCCGTTTCTCAATAGAGACACACACAGCTTTGCCTCATCTTTTTTAAGTCTCTATGGAAAATGATTATTCAGTCTTTCTTCCGCCTCCTTTGCCTAACCAAAAGGGAAGCAAAAAAATTGTTAACGACTTAACGTTTCACTTTTCAATGGTAAAAAAAGAAAGCTTAATATCCAGTTATTGGATGGGATGGAGCATAATAGTTAGGGAAATTGGAGGTTGATAAGTTATTACCAAAATATTGGCAAGTATAAAACAGCAAAGAAAGAAGAGGGGTACTGCTACTTCAACTCATTTCATCTTATTAGAGCATGAAGTTTTAATTTTGCTCAAATTCCCTCCCAGTCTTGTGTTGCAAAAGAGGAGGTTATTTTTCACGAGCTAATTCTCCCTTGTTATCTTGCTCCATTGCATTTTCCCTTCAGAAAGTATTCCTTCCAGGGGAGCTTCCGACTGCGAAACATTCATTTTTTTGGGAGAATCTCTACACAATCAAATCTTTGTAAATGCTCATGCTATCTAATATGTTTAATCAAGTGGGGAATGATTTATGTCTTTTTAGTGTAATTCCTTATTATACGTTTCTACTATTGCAAAGAAGGCTATAAAGACGGTATAGAAATGGGAACAAGCTTTTTTATTATATTCAACAAGATGAATGCCTTCATCATTACTGCTTCCATTGGATTTTATCTCTTGAGATTACTTTACCGCTGTAATTTTCTTCTAGGTAGTAATGCCCCAGTAGTTTCTTAAAGATGTGAAGATAAAAAGGGAAAATGCAAATTTTAACTTCATTAACTTAATAACACTTGATGCACTAAAGAGCGGAAAGGAAAATATTACGAAGAATTCTCAATTCCCTCTCTTTCCTCTCCAGTAGTTTGTCCGCTAATAGTAAAATTATATATTAAAACCTAACACATAACTTGTCAAAATATAGTTACCAATAAACAAAATCTCTTTAGCAACATCGACATACTTTCCTATTCCTACCATAATCAGCACTAACGATTCATTCATGTCAATAAACTTTTTTTTCTGCACGTTTGCAAAAAAAATCCTATTTTATGTTCACCAAGCATGAAAAGCAATAAATAAAAGAGGGCCACTGTGAATTCTCTTTTTTCTCTAGAGGAAATAAAAGTAAGACTTTTTTATCGTCAGTTTTACACTAAATGTATATCTCAGACAGTGAGTTAAAAAGTCAGGGACAATTCTACCAACGTACACTCTTTTGTTTCAACTTGTTATTCAGCCCATATTATCATACTTGTTTACACTCAATCCGACTTCAGAGAGAAAAAGAGAGGAGGGGAGAAACAAGAAAAATACAAGGCTTTCTCCTATTCTCCAAGTTATAAATGTAAAGTAGGCTTCCCTCTGAAGAGAACACGCTCTAATGACATTTTATTCGTTGGATATCACTTGAATGACATTTATATCTTTAAAATTACATCCTTTTTGCCATAACTCTAGGAAAGTATATTGTCCATTTTATTCCTTGTGTAAAATAGTATGTGTGTGTGTGTATGCCCACGCTAAAATCTGGAACCGCACACTTTTCTCGCTTCAGGGTAGACTAAAGAAGAAATAGTAAAAGGAATATATACATACGTGCCGAGTATTTCTCATGTCTTTTCGTGCTAACGAAAGAATAATGAGGATTTGTATGCGATTTGTTTCGTTTTTCTCTCACTTGCTCTTCCTTGTCCAAACCTATGTTCTTTGTGAAGGCTCTTCAGTGTGTTGAAATGGTTGACTGGGTTTGAACACCAGCTCGTGATGATGAGGAATGAATTTCTGGCCAAGTTTTTCTATTATGAGGACGTGCCTATGGAAACTCTATAGTTTGAAGATGAGAGCTAGGAAAGGATTTTGGGGTGTGATGGTATGACAAAGATTCGCAACTTGTAAGAGAGGGAGTAAAGTTGGAAAGAGCTTGCATTCATTTGAGAAAGTAATAAAATAAATTTCAAGGGTGGGAGGAGGACAAACTTGATCTACTGTATTTGTCCTCTTCTTCGGAGCTACACTTTTATTTTCATAAAAGGAAAATCCGCTTCTTTGCTCTTCTTCTCTTGACCTAAAAATTGTTATGAGGGGGAGAAGGTAAGTTTAATAATTATCCATTCAAGGTTGTCTTGTATTTTGTGAGGAGGATGGTTCCTCTCATTCATTTGCATTTTGCCGAAGGTTTTTTTCCTGGGATTTCTTGTTTTTTCTAATGCTTCTCCGCCGACATGAGAATGAAGGGGTAAATGGAAATCCTTTTGTTTTCAAATGTCAAGTGTAAAAATATACCTTTTTGTAATTCTCTTCTTGGAAATATTCTCATTTAGCTTTTTTCCAGGAATGGGAGGTGATTTGCTCATTTTGAGTGGAGAAAATAACGTAAATATTCAGCAACAAAGTGGATTCTACCTTTTAGAAGTACCTTGCTCGTTCTTTTCATAAAATGCCAAAAAAATATTTGCACACTTTGTATCCCGCCGGTGGCAGGCATTTTTTCCACCTCATTTTCCCCCAGAAATTACTGGCAGCAATGCAAGACTGTCTGGAATAAAATAAGGGGGACTTTTTTATTTATTTGTTAAAAAAAACTCGAAACTTTTTCTTTTATCAAGAGTGTGTTAAGGATCGCGGATCGGAGTTTCTGATCAGCACAAACAATTCTACCAATACCCAGATTACTAAGGCATGTCACATGTAACCCAGTAATGAGCTGAATACAAGTAACAAATGGGAACAGAGGATCAATACGAGAACGTAGCACCCGCTCTTTGAGAAACCATAAAATTACAAATGCTGACTCAGGTGAAAGTAGTAAAGCTATACAACAATACATATACTTTTTTTTTCATAGGGGGAGAAAAGTAAAAGCTTGACTAAGCCTCTAGAGAAAAAGTTCTGGAATGGAGCTAATTGTCGTGATGCCTCAGCCCTATTACCTACCTGGTTTTTCTCCCTCTGACATTGACACAAATACAATACAATAATTATACAATACAAGTCTACAAACCACCATAGGAGAGAAAAACCCTTACTTGGGGAGGAGGAGAGTTTTAATAAGAAAAATAAAGCAAACACTAGCATAAATGCAACATAGTCCTTGAAAAGAGGAGTAAAATTTTTATCCTTTTCTCCTTATAATTTATAGAATGTTCTGTTCTCCTATAAATTATAAAACTGAGATGACTCCTATTTCACTCCATTTCTGAAGCACTGCCAATAATAAATATTGTGCTGGCTAAAGTGGAAGAGGTTGGGGGCATATGTGTGTAGCAAAAATGGTAGGAAATTGAGAAACCTTTTTTTTATATAAATTGGATGAAACAATCTAAAAGTAACCTACAAAAAGCTGCAAAGTCCTTGTGTCTCAAAAATGGCAATGCTGACAATACAGTTTTACGGTAATGCGATCCTTTTACGTGGTATGCGGATATTTGATTTTTTTAAAGTCTCCCGCAATCCACGTTCAAGCGAGTATTTTAGTGTAATAAATATCTACCCCAGAAGTATATCTCTCGAGGGTACTACAAAAAGTGTTGTTTCGTCCAGACACCAAAAATATATGAGGATGGCGAGTGCCTGACTTAAGAAAAAAGTGGGACGGTTGTCACCGATCATTTAGTTTTATCCCAGTTTCAACAGGAAGGAAGCGACAACTTTTCAATGGCGGATTTTGTCCACTCGACACAACTTCACATTTTCGCAATCGCAAGGAAGCAGTAAAAAGCAGTAAAAAAGTAATTGTAGTTTGGAAGAATAGCAAAGTTTCAATTGTTTGCTGGTATTTTCGGGAAGGGACATTAAAATATAATGAGGATCGTAGACTAAATGGAAACATAAATAGAATTTCCTCTGTGAAATCTTCCTCGTAATGGATGTTATCTTGCAAAACTACCGTTTATACTTGAACACTAGTATGTTATTAGTTTCTATCTGGGAAATCTCAGGAAATAAGAAAACTATTGACGTTTTTTTTTCCTTTTCATTCTCAACTTTGTGTCCTTGAGAGTTTTGAAATTAAAAGAGCAACTGGTGAACTATCCATCACGCTATGAGCACATGTGTGACACTTTCCTGTAACGAATTTCCATTGGCATTATTTTATTCCTTAAAAGCATTGAAAATACTATTTTGCCCCGTTAAATCCAAAGTCTTGATATAAATATGATATTCTCCTGACAACTTATTTTTTTGCTTTCTTAGTTATTTCATAGTCTATCCACTTTTTTTGCACATTATTTCAGCGTGTTTTCTCCAATCATACAAGTTTATATTTTTCCAATCCTTCCCCAACTTTCCTTTTTCTCTCGTAATTGACTGATTGCGAGACTCGGAGAGAACAAGTGAGCATGAAAAACTTCTTTGCTTTTCAAACCTCCAGAAAAATCTTTTCAGAGGAAAGTATCGCAATTTGAGCTGAAAACCCACAACTCCCTAGTGAATTGATGCTGCATGCACACACTTTTTTGGATATGGTGTGCGTATTCCACAACTGTTAGGTTTGAATTTAGCCAATGAAGCCTAACAACTTTGCCTGAGAGTGTATATATTTGTTTTCCCCATCCATCCCAAAAAATCGTCCACATTTCAAGGAATCGTTTCTCTAGTTCCAAACACGACTTAACTGATCAACCAAAACCCAATACCGATTTTTACACAAGACTTATGTGGATTTTCATTTCTCCAGTTGTAAAGGATAAGAAAGGGATCAAGGTTGTTTTTGTCTTTACTGAAGAAAAAAAACCTATATAAATAAAAAGGATGCTTGTTTGTCAAAGTGTGAGTAAGCAAACTAATATTACTTTCCCTGATGAAAGTCACCCTCTCAGAAAAAAATTTTAACCTGGAGACAAGCAAGTCGTGAAACACTCTTTTGTTTTAATGACAACTGGAAATGCTTATAGAATAGGTCAACTTCAATTAAGAGGAAAAACGTGTGGCAACCTTGAGCCTCATATTAGGACCTCAAATGTGTGATGTACCTTGTCCAAAAAACGGATAGACCTCTTTTTATTTTCTCTCAGGATGAAATGGAATATTGCGATGAGACCTCGTAATCCTGTTTTTCATCATCCCATCCTCTTTGTCCAATTTCTTCCTTTTCTTATTTATCTTTCCACCAACCCTATTAAATTTCTATCTTGTTCTAGCCTCCTTTCCGGTCGGGGTAGAAGGAAATGGCTGGAACAGTTTTTCATTTCTTACAGCTTACCACATTTTGCGTACAATTCCAAAGAGACTAATACACTAGAATTGAACAAAAGAAAGAGAGTTAGCTATTCATACAGATATATTCTCCAAATATCATTTATTGAATAGATACATCTGTCTACGTACAAATTACAAAGAGGAATAGTTCCCTGTCTGTGCTTCATTTGTAAAAGAGAAAGACAAAATTGAATATTTTCATACGCCTAACTTTCCCTCAACAAAAGGGTTAAATCTCCACAAAGGAGGAAATTGAGAGAGTCCCATAAGGAAAAAGGAACCGCCACCCGTCAGAGAAGGGAAAGAAAACAAATGAAAGAAATAGGATCCATATGTTCCGCTCCTGCTTCCTGTCCTTGTGTTTACTTCCTCCAGTTATTAACAATATCATTACGATTATCACTTAGTTTTTTGCATTAGCCTCACTCGACAAGACATAAATCGCAATAGCATCATCATCCCTATATCAGGTGTATATTATTCCTTTATATATATAAAAAAAGTGAGACTCTTGTCTTTCGGTAGTACTTTATCTCTCCCATTTTCCAATAAAGGATTGTTCTCAAGCGGGGAAAAAGAAAGAAAAATACTTGTATAAATAACACACACATACACAATACCCATGTCACATATTCCAACATCCGTCCTTTCCCTTGTGTTTATTTTTTTCGTCCTTTCTCTCCTCTCACCACCATCAACCAACACCAACAACCATTTCGTTAGCCGTCTCATTCATGTCAAACATTCGTTGATGTTAGCTGTCACCGACACAAGAAGCTGATTTCATGGGGG
Source organism: Sinodicranocentrus sp. ZH6 (assembly GCA_027743935.1). Lineage (NCBI taxonomy): Eukaryota > Metazoa > Arthropoda > Collembola > Entomobryomorpha > Entomobryidae > Sinodicranocentrus > Sinodicranocentrus sp. ZH6. The sequence goes on from JAHZNA010003258.1 coordinate 34,548, forward strand.
ATCTCAAACATGTTGACTCGTGTCGTCGTTTTCCTTCTTGTTGAGCTTCGTCTTCGTGCTCGTCCTTATTACAAAAAAAGGAACATGATGATGCTCCACCAAAAACAATCTTAAAGTGGGCCAGCTACACACATTATATAGTAGGGTAAAAATTGCAGTTAGATAAATACATACGTGCATGTTGTTTTGGCTTTCTTTAAAGAATAGGCTGACTTTCTTTGGGATTTTCTTTCTTGAGAGAAAGTATATTTATAGGAGTAGTAATATACTCAAGGGAGGAGAAAGTGACATTGCGATTCCCTTCAGGTTGGATGAGACTGTCAGATGAAGAGGGAATGTATGAAGTAACTAGAAGTTACAACCAAAGCTCAGTTTTTTTCCGATGAAACTGGATGAAATATCACTTTAAGTTTTTTCTTCGTCTTTTTTCATTTTATCACAAATATATATATGGTCCGTTTGTGAGCCTAGTATTATGAGACAAGAGGTAGTTTTTCGAGGAAGATCAAGAAAAAACAGCATGTTATTTGTATGTCCATATGTAATATTTGAAGAGGGCTTACTCATACAGATCAAAGATTTTGATTGCTTGAGGAAGAAAAGTGAAGAAAAAAGTCATCATTTCCGCTCCTTAGATCAACCATTTGATGAAAGTTTCCTCTCTTTTCTTCCAACATATTTATTTCAAGAAGGAAAAAAAACAAAGTCAAGTAATATCGTGCAGAGGAGGGGTGGAGGACACCCGTTGATGTAATAACGAAAAAAAGTGTATACAACGGATGGACGTGGTTGAGAGGAGTTATTTTTTGGGGATAGCTTGCCGTGTCCATTTCCTGTTGAAATAAAAGTGCTCTTGCTGACGACTAAAGGTTGCATGTTGGATTCCATAGTTGACAGTTTGTAAATCCAATGATAATATTTTGCGGTTTTTTTGGTTGGGAAAGTGGATTTTTTAAATTCCCTCGAAAATTTAATTCCAGTCGGATTCGTGTGAAGTCGCTCTGGCACAGTAAATATTTTCAGTTAAAGTCGGCGAAAAAAAGATTGATATTTGGGATTGCAATCCTGCCAAAATAAATAATAATTTCAAGGAATTGATTCACCCAAGGTAATGATTTTCGATACCAGCTGCAGGTGCTAGTTTACAAAATTTAAGTTGAAATTTCAGTGGAATGGGGTCTGGATTCAATTTAAAATTTAACATTGACATTTCCTCAAAATATTATATATTTTTCCAATAATGCTTACCAAAGGCAGTTTTATGGAGGAATAGAAGAAGAAAATGCTTCATTGAACTGGCTAAAATGTATTTCAATATTTTCCTCAGTCATATTACCAAGCAAGTCAGCTTTTCACAAAAAATTTTGCAATCGAACAATTTCTATCCGTGATTAAATTTAAATGGGATGTGCATATGTGCAAAATTTGTGCTTTCAGCTTGCACGCCATAGTGAACACACATGTATATATTTATTGAGGATTTTGTATTACAAACGAGACCATTCTACCTTAAAGTTTTGAATTTGCATTTTCGCGGAAATCAAATAAATGCGCAATGTTGAAAGAACCCTCGTGCTCACAATCACTCGTACACTTTTCCAGTCTGTCATGTCATCCTTCAGCTTCACTTCATCCAGGTAGGGTTGTGTGAGAGAGAAAGTTATATAAATGACTGACATGTCCAATCCAATATAAAACAAAGCCTGTTCTTCCCCTCTGTCAATAGAATAAGCAAGGATGGGAATTGCTCCACTTCTTCGAACTTCAGTCAGAGTCAGAGAGAGGCATTTGTGCGTGCATTTTGCTTCTTTTTTTGTTTCGTCAGTTCCAGTTCCCTCCGGAATTAAGATTGAAAGAAGCCATACAAGCTCATATATTATGAGCTTTATATATCCCTAAAAAAATTTAATATTTTTTGTGAGTGTGTATAATGCATGCATTATGTATGAATAGAGATTTTTGTAGGATTTTTTTATTTCATTTTAATGCAATGCATAACGCTCTAACATTTTATCATCAAAATCCAGCCAACTTTTACCATCTTTTTGTCAAACTTAATTCTTCATAGTGGTGAATTGGTTGGAAGGAAATTAATTTAGTGGAAAGTTTCCAGAAATAAAATTCCTAAAGGGGATCTCGTACCCTTTTAACAAAAGAGTTTCATTGTCATTCATATCCCCTCAAGAAACGGTGAAGTTAGTGTGTAAAAATAGATTTTTGAGGAGTGGCTAAGGGAGCTATAAAAAAATGCTAGGGTGAAACCGCCTTTTACCGCTTATCATCTTCCTTGGAGTATTCCCTTCACCGTTGTACTCAAATAGGTCACAATGGAAGGGAAAGGTCGGGATTTTTTTACCCTTTCTTATTCAAGTAGTTGGGAAAATATTTTCCTTTTTCCTTTTTAATCCTTCCATTGAAAAAAAAATGGGAGAGAAAATTGTGGCGGATGTATGGAAAGGTGTACAAGCGTTGTATGTGTGCGTACACATTTAGAGAAATGTTCTTGTTCTAATATTAGCATAAAGGCAATCCCCAGAAAGTCAACGTTGCTCTTCTCCTACATGGATATTATAAAAAATTGTCTGGAAAAGTTTTCCCCAAGATAGAATGGGATTGAGCACATTCCTTCAGAGAAGAAGCCTGCCAATTTGTGAATTTTTCATAAGTCTTGCCATCCTCTCTGCCCACTTGCGTAACGGTTTGTTGGAAATGGTGCATTTTACGGGGTAAACATAACCTTCCTTTTTTATATTAGGGAAAGGTTATGCTTAGGGAACAAAAATGTAGTCACTATTATACATACCCTGGCTCATATTCATATTCGAAAAAAATCTTATTTCCCTTCTCCGTTTTTCGTTTGGTTCTCCCAGCATTATTTTAGCCTAAAGGAGAAAAACTCTTTTTCCTACAGAGTCTCTTGGACTCGCCTCCATTTCTCCTGTAGGCGCTTAATCTTATTAGTAGTACCACAATGGTACCTACGCACTTATGTATTTACTACTTGTACTTTCTTTCAAGAGGAAAAATGGAGAGGAAGGGGATGTAAAGAAAGAAGGAAAAGACAAGGACATTACCCTTGAGGGCTTGTGGATTTTTTCTTGACTTTCTCCTCTCCCTCCATATCTTCTTTTTTTCTCTTACACACACACATTATTGGCCCATTTGTGATTCCTCACTCTCAGAGAGCTTACCTGAGGGGAATAATTTAGTGAGTGAGGAGCTAGGTGAGGTGGATTTTATTCTTTGACTTGACTGTTTCTGAATGAAAAGGAGAGAAAGAGATATGCGAGGGTATAGAGCTAACTTTATTCCTCATAACGACATCAGTCTCCCCTTTCTTTAACACTTGACATGGTCTCGCACTCAACTGGATGACCTCCGGAGATTTTGACATTCAAAATAAGTAACTAAACAAAATTTTACTTTTTCATACAGCCACAACTATTAGGTAGTCTTCTGAGGGTCTAATTTCTTGTCTCGGTTGTTTATCCATCGTAAAATGAGGATAATGTGTCCCATGTTTTTTTTATAAAGTGAGTTAAAGAGAGAAAAACACAAGATGCTCTTTATTCCAATCGGTTATCTCCATTGGGATTGCTGGGATATGAAGTGGGAGAGGGTCTCAGAATACACAGTGTGCTTTATATTATCATCATTCTCTGAAGAGAAAAAAACTTTTAGTATGTCTTTTACCCAAGTTGTTTTTTTGTTCCAAGGAATAACTGTCCACATTGCTTATCATCCTGTGAATAAAAAGGAGTCAAATCAGTTGTGAAAGGAAAACTGCCCTTAGAAGTTGGTTGAGAGTGGAAGTAATCACATCTTGTATTCTTTATATTTCCCATTTAACCATGATTAAATAACTAATACTTCATTTGTTCTTTTTGGCAATTCTGCCAAACTAGACGCAGCCTCGACGAGGTCACAAGGATTGAATACAATGTTTGTGTGTGGCAGAGTCCAAGTCATTTTCGTTTTCTTTCCATTTCCCCATAAGTAGCCAGCTATAAAGTGTTATAATTACATTTGAGAAGTTCTCGCCCAGAAATTTTTCATATACTTTTACAATCTCACTATACGACTTTCATTGTCTTTTTCGACTATAAATAGAGAGTCTTCTTATCTACTTCATGTTGTCTAGAAAGGATAATAGCTGTACGATGCACTACTTTCTAGAATAAACTTTTTCCAAGTGAGAAAATGTGAATATCAAAGAGCCTCCCACTCCTTCTCCACCGGCTAACGTCAATACGTTCAAAATGCAGGGGTATCATTACAAACATTACAAAGTAAATGGTTGGGAGACGTGAGCGGTGAAAGTGTTGGTAGAAACAAATGCTTCCATTTTGCGGAATAAATGTCATAGATAAGTGTCTCATTTCTCATGGAAAAAGTTGAAATTACGTTTGGGTCGGAACTGCCTAAATATACTTTAGCTCTTTTGTATACTTATATTTGTATATTTTATAAGGATATCACGTATTTACTTACTCATTTATAATGCTCTTTCACAATTTCCCATCCCTACCTTATTAGTAAATGGGACTAGTCAACTCAACAAAGTAAGGGTATAGCTGGTGAATATATTTCAACCAGAGTTTTTCTCTTTTTTTGGCTGATTTAAAAAAAAATCTTATCTATCTCTAACGAAACATGATGTGGGTATGGTTAAAAGGAAAAAAATGAGAACATCATTTGCCACCAGACATAATATGGGCTTTAAAAAATACTCCTATTTCATGCCGTCGGAAAGTACTCAAGCTAGATTTATTCGAAGGTCTTACCAAAGTTTATCTCCAACGCGGTTTTCTCTTTCACCTCCAGTAATCTCGTAAATAACGCTACTCGTTAATGCTCAGCTATGGCTTCTAGTAAATTACTCACAGTCAGGGACATTCTGTTTAGAGTGAAAAAAAAGTGTAACAAGCCAACTTGACGGAACAGTTTTAAGTCACTCTTGGGGAAAGACATAAACACTATGTTAATCACTTTCCCATTATATTTTACACAATGAGCCAATAAACTGACTAAAAAAGGCCGTAATATCACATACCTTCTTCTTGTTTTCTCGTCCTAAAGGAATATTATCACCAAGCCACAAAATAAGTCATAATTGGAGTTTTTACTACTTGATGTTGTATCGATTTCCGAAAGTAGTTTGTTAAAATAAATAAAACGCACATTCTACCAATTATCCAGAAACATTGCACATTGTTTTAGAGCAAAGCGGAAAGAGGGAGAAACAAGCTTTGAGAAATAAAGTTAACGGGGTAAAGCATATTGATATATATAATCAAATAAAAAGCTAGTATTGATTTTTTCCCAATGTCCTTTTCCCTCTGTGTACGAGTTTATAAGAACATATTTTATGAACAGGATTTCCCCAAGGTTTGAAAAATATCTATAAAAAACTCCACCCACAACGAAAGGAAATGAGGGAATATTAAACTTTGTATTAATATCTTTGCTTGAAAACAATGGCCCATATAATAATATCCTCTACAACATAATAATACATTATTCTTTCCCACTTTACTGGAAATTCTCATTAAAACTTTAGCTCAAAGAAAAATGAACTATTTACAAAGTTGAACATGTTGTCTCAGCTTAAAGCTATTAAAAGTATCAAACCCTCGATCCCATCATCATTTTCGCTTTATATTCCTCAAAAAAAAGAAGTAGAGGAAAGTTGGAGGGAAAGGACAAAAAAAGAAAATCAGGAGTTACAATAGCATGCAAAAATGGGATGATAAGAGTTCCATACGTTTCTCTGTATTTCAGCCTTTTTCATGCTTGTCGAGGGTAAAGCGGAACGTATAAATTTGTAAGGGGCTCTTTCACCGGGAGAGTGAATGCGAAACTGTTAAAATTGAAACCAGGATGCGTGTAGCTCACCCGCATGAAATCTCCTTTTATAGAAAATTATAAGAGGTGAAAGAGGATTTTTTTATATGAAAATAAATTATAAGGGAAAATCCAGTCAATCAGAATAGACCAAGGTTTCCTTTGTAGTATTAGGGAAACTCAGTGAGAGAAAATCTTGCCGTTTTTTTACTCATCATTCAACATGCAAGAGATTAATATATAACCAGCTTTTCTGATGAAACTGTACAAAGCCCAATGTGCGTTTTTTTGTTTCTACTCACGCAAGAATGAGTAGTTGTACATGTTTTTATTCTTTTTATTTCTCAAACCTTTCCATCTTTGTTTCAAAGGGTGTATTTAACTGAAATGATGCGTAGTGGATTTTAAAAGTGGGTAGACAAGAAGAGTTGGGACAATATTGAGAACTCCTTTTTTGAGGTTTGCTTTACTAGTTTCACTAAAACATGCTGGGCTACTCATGTCGGTAATAAATTACCCGGAGTAGAATTCACTCCATGGGAATGCTTGCACTTTGCTCCAATTACTTTATAACGAGAGATGAGTCAATTTAGGAATGTGCGGGAGAGAAGGGGATGGAGTTAATCGGATTTATAAAAAAAATCTTCATATGTGTCCTCCACTCTCATGGTATGTTTTAGGAAAGTGCAAGTTTAGCAAAGGACGAGGAAGGACAATGAAAGCAAGGTGTGTTTTTGTAAATTGGTACACGTTGAGAATAATTGACTGTCACAGAAACACTTGTAACAGATCATCTCCATACAAAACGGAACTCATTTTTTCCTCACTTTACGCATGAACGATCCTTCGGACACTTGGAAAGTTTATGCATACATTATATATTCCGTATATTAAAACAGGTTATCACTGGAAAGAAAATTATATAGAGCCTTGTTAGCGTCAAACTTCAAGTGGGTTGGTGAGAGAAAGCAAAAGAGAAAATAGAAGGCTAGACGCCGAGGCGAGAGATTCCCAACAGAGAAAGAGCTTCACACCACGGGAGATTCATTTTCTATCTTCATTTGTGAACACAACGGGATTTCCCAATTTCCTCGCTTATGCTTTGAATAAAGGAATGAATGCATTAAATATAAAAATGTGAGAGAGCCGATTGTGAGTACAAAAAATGTTCTAGTTTATGTCTAAAAATCATACACATATAGGTACACACGCATTAAATATTCCACTGTTTGAGGAAATACGGGATTTTTTCACAAGGAAAAATAAATCTCATTTTTTATGGAATAACCCTGGAATGCAAAAACGTTGACTCTTGATAAACCCAGTTACTTCTGGTTAAACTGTTTTCCTATTATGCATGCTATGTACAGCCTCTGCAATTTTTTCCGTTGAAGGACTCCCGTTAAATTAATATTTGATGCTAATATATGATCCACAAGATGTAAAAGATGGTGAAAAATATCATCATTTTTTTCTCTGATTTCTTTTTCCTTCTTTACACTTCAACATCCCCGTCCAAGTAATCTTTACAGATGCATTTAGAATAATGCTTGATTCCCTCATGCGACTACACCGTTTTCTTTTTCGCCCCGGTTGAAGATAAATGTATAGAGGGAACGGAGGAGGCAGTTACTTGTTTGGAGAAAGCTAGAAAAGAAGTGCAATTTTCTCTGAAAGTGCTATTAACCACTAGAGTATTTTTCACTCTGATAAAAAAAACGTGTGGGCGAAGAAGAAAAAAAGGAATTTTCTTTTCTTGATATTTCACACAGGACGCTATGCCGCTCCACTCATATGCAAAAGAGTTGAAGTGTTAAGGTTAAAAATATTCGGTGCGTGTTTCCCATTCTCCATTCAGTGTCAGTCAAGAAATAGCCGACATATATATACAGATGGGTATATACCCACACACACATATTTTTGTACTGTCTACAAGAACGGGAACGGGCTCAACCTAGATTGTCACAATTTGCATTATACATATAGCTTTCATCACCGAGAAAGCGGTGAGAAGAACTCATTGAGGAAAAATAGAATGTTTTCTCTAGCTACTTTCTCCAACATTCATTCATAGCTCTTTTTTCTCTCGCCTAGATTTCCTTACTAGTTTAGCTTTACAATATGCATGACGTTCTCAGTCTTTCAGTTCACCAGAGCCACAGTGCAGTGCAAGTTTATTCCCTGCTATTTATTTACCCGACAACTGCAAAATCATGACTGTCGACGTACCAGAGAGAAATGACGAATTGCACGAAATGCTCAAAAAATGATTTTGTGAAGTACAACCATCATCCCATAGTGTGCATCAAAGCACTTGTAACCTCCTTGGACTATTTTTAGGACACCAAGAAAAACAGAGAGAGAAAACTGGAGCATTGTACCCCATGTGTGGTTAGCTGGTAATAAATATGTATCAACGGGATATAAATGGAGACGAGGAAGGAAAAGAATCTACTGAATAATAATTGTATGAGTGGTTTTTTTGTAGTTCTTTTTTCCCGTGCTGACTCGTCCTGTCGCCGGGCTAAATCAACATATTAAGTCAGTTAAAATACATTTGGGAAAATTGTTCCTTGTACAGCTGGCCATGCTATTTTCTGCAAAGAATGCACATCAACAAAGTAACTACTTTTTTTGGAGATTACATGAAATACTTTATTTACAAGTGAGGGAGAGTCACATAGAGAATCACAAATCACACAGAAGTGGTGTATTACCTATATAACTCAGTACTCAGCACCCTCTTTATTTTGGCAAAATCACAAAACCCAACTGCTAACAAAGGGAAGTCTTACTAGTGAAGTAATTGCATTATTATTACTTATGTAAAGTAAGCTTTAATAACCTACTCTGCGGGAGAATTCTTTTAAAGGGATTCTGCCATCAGGACCGATGTTCTTAGATGATCCCAACATCAGCAAACTTAACATCTTGATTTAATCCCCAGAGGATATGAATTACAAAGGATTTACATGACCCAATAACGTTTAATAAATAGCAGGGGGAAAGAAGGGAATCGTGAAATATCGAAATGTTGTGTAGTCATTCATTTCCTTTAGAAAATGAAATCTTCCCACACGAGTTTTTTGCCAATTGTGTGACCTATGAGCTGTGACGTTAAAGAATATTATTACAACTTTGATAATATCGGACTATATTCTCTATCTCGTTTGAGGAATGAAACGGGAAAAAGAAAAGAAAATGATGTCTCTAGGAACAGACCTTGATGTCATGAACATGAGCAGTTTTATGGTTTCAAATAGCAATCTGAAATTGAGGCTTCTTAAAACAGTGAGATTTTATGGGATTCTGGGAATGATGACAACATGCTCCATGTGTAGATGCCACACATGCTCAGAGATAATATTTTAAGGAAAAGTGTGAACACTCTGGGATTATCTAATCCTCATCTTTTGTTGGTGGAAATTGATATTATGAGCTGCTTTCACTTTATGATGGTTATTACAATCATATTCATCCCGCTATAAAATCCACTATAGCGATGTCCATAATGGATCTATATCTTATAAAAGTAGAGAGCATGGATTCCATGTTTTCTTCTCATATGTGGGGAATACAATAGATGAAGTGGATTTATGTGGAGCATTATCTTTCCAACGATATTGTGCTTTTGTAGGGGATGATGACACACGTTACTCCCATGTTTTTTTACAACTTTTCACGTCCAATTCCTTTTTCTAACGAGAAGATGAAATAGAGGAAGGATCACTTTCACCAAGGATTTCCTTTTCCTGGGGAGTTCCTCCTCAGGGTAATATGCAACATAAAGATTTGAGAATTAGAAAGTTTTTTCTGTTGGAAACTTCCTCAATCTTAACATCTCCTAAGGATCAAGAGATAGTTGACAGATTTTGGGAGGGATACTTGTTTCCCTAAAAGAGCTGATAAGGTCGGTAGTTAATTTATTGAAGAATATTTACGACCATTTGGGAATGTCAGAGATATCTAAGGAAATGGTGTAAATTATTTGCCTTAATTTATCTTACCCCAAAGTAGGAATATTTTGTGGGAGTTGTGAATGCATTCTTTTTTCTTCTAGTCTCATGTTAAGCATTTATAGGTAACTGGGTGGGAAGCTGGTTTCATGAATGTGATTTCTATTCCCACGATGATTTCTCCATTTTATGCGGAGTACTAAGCCAAAGCTAAGCCTTTCTCGAGTTTCCCTGCTCATTGCCCATTTCCAGAATGTGAACACTACAACTGAGACTAAACAGTTGCAATAATATATGTGACTGGGAGAGCCACATTTGCGGCTTCCTCCACAGGCTGTGGCTCGCTGATATTATAAAATTGCAAATGGTCTTAAAATGGGGAAGCTAATGGGGAAAAAAGAAAGCGATATAGAAGAATAATAGGATTTTGAATTATAATATGAATAATTGATTGTGCCTGGTTCCTCCTTGTTTAAATTTCATAAGCACTTTCACCCCTCCAACAATAATATTAGTGTTTGTTGCTCTCTTTTTTTACATTGCTTTTTTGGTCCCATGAGGTCTCCTGTATTATTATCATGAATGGAAAAACAGGTTGATGCCTTTTTTCAAAGTAAATACTAATGGTATTCTTTGCAAACTGTCTAAGGGTGTTCACATGATGTACAAGTGTAACCTTGTGTGTTTTTCGCCAAATAAAAGCAGGAAATTTACGCAATAAATGTGGTTTCTTGTGAATAACGAGAAACTGAAATTGTTCGTGATTCCCAAGCTATGATAAAATCTCTGGGAGAAAGGAGAGCCTCTCGCTGCGTGAGAAATGGTTTCCTCTTTGCTGTCTCTTTTTCCTTTTTAGCAGTGCTCCAGTGAGGGGAAAAACAACGGATTTTTGGTATTTGTAAAATGCAGCTGTATCAATGCCAGGATGATGGGGAGAAGTTTGGATAAAATTGTAATAAATGAAAGTGTGCTCCTACCAGGCACGCAGCTTGGCAACTGGTATTTTTTTCATAAAAACAATGCACACGTTGAGATAAAGTGCGTGGAAATAAATCACACACAGAGTACGCAAATTATGAGGAAAAAATTTTACCCTGGTGTTTAGGGCCAAAAAAGAGATTTTCCTTGTGGGAAGAACGAAGAGGGAGGAAATGTTCGTGATTTGTGAGATTGAATATTGAAGTTGGTTGCAATTCAATAAGAAAAAAAGTTTTGCTTGTGTATACAATGAAAACTGTGCATTTATGCACAACAATTTTTGAGAAAGTATCCAAAAGTAGCAGTAGAGTACCAAGACGTTTCGTTTTTACAAAGAAAGCCCCTCGAACCTTAATAATTTGAGAGAGTCAGGCGCACATCTTTGTGCCCACGTATTAAAGTCATAATAAAAACATAAGCTCTTCCCAAATCGAGCATGAACCGCACATCCTTATTCATAAAGTTTCATAAACGTCAACTCAATGCCAAATTAAATGGTTCTCCCAACAAAATTACGACATCCACTAAGTAGTCAGACGAAGCGTCACTTAAAACAGTAGGTAGATCACAAGTATTTAGTTATTATAGAAATGAGAGTTGGTAAAAGAGAAAGCTTGATCAACCGTCTCTCATATTGAGTAAAGCTTGCAAAAAAGCCTTTTTTCCCTACCTACCTGCTGCCTCCTATACTACACCAGGGCACAAGCATACCCACACACTTTCTCTGGCATGCATACACAGGGAATATCGGTGAAGGAAGAAAAGAGGATCGAGTAAAACTTTGGTTCGTTCTTTTTTTGTGGTAAGTGAAGCATACAAGGGAAAGGATTCACAAGGAATTTGGTTGCAAGGAATACAACCGTATCTGTCCGTATACAGCTCTCACACCGGGAGAGAAGCCTTATGACATATCTAGAGGAAAAGCAGGAGAATGCCAGCCAGACCGGATTGGAATCACCATCACTCGCAGCCGTGGTGGTGATGGTGGTGGCACACTGCAACTTGCCTGGTAAGAAAGAGAAGTAGTGAAGCTAGAACACAGAGCTGGAATATATATCCCTTTTTACCAGAGAGCTGTTGGTGACCTCACCATTGTGGAAGGAATGTCAGACTTGAAGCAGAGGAAAGAGCAGTAGTAGCACTGCTGCTTCCTCAACGGCAACAACACACTTACACACGCGGATAGATCGACAGTCACCCTCACATATGCACACTACCTTTAACGGAGGGAAATATAGAGAGCGAAATCGAAGGAGAGAAAGAGGGGGGAAAAAGTGGGAATAAAATCCAAAGTTTTCTTCTCCACCTATAATACTCAACTCGGACCACTCAACCTAGAAACAAGGACAACTTTGACTTGCAAAATATACAAAGACTTTTTCTTGTCTTGAGATTTTTTTTCCAAGCAAAACTAGAGAGAATCCTTCTTTTGTCTATTTTCGCTCTTGCCTGTTGACATGATTGTAAAGATTCGTATCACCAAGGAGAAGGGATATCACTGCTCCTGACACGGAATGCGAGGACGACAACAATAACACGTACACTACTTGAGACTTAAACACGCCAAGTTCACCAAGAGCTGGAGTAAAGTTTCATTTGACTCTATGCTAAAAGCCAAGTTCACAACAGGCAGAATACAACACCGTCAACTTTTCTCAAGACTCTAAAATCTGGTAAAGAGGGAAAGACAAGAAGATCAAGAAGAAAAGTGGTTTTCATCACTTGAACTGTCGAAGAGGAAAAAAACATTGAGACACTGAGCCCAAGACATTGTCAAACAATCAACACCCTCCACCCGGCTCCATAGGAAGGCCAATGCATTGAGTAAGTCAGGACTAAAAGATTACATAGAGCAAAGAAGAAAGAGACAAAAACGTGGTGTTGCAACAGCAAACATAGCAAGTTCACAGTGGAAAATAAAGTGGTGAATGGAAAGTTGTAAAAAAGGTTGTTGTGACGCCGCTTGTACTGTATTCAGTTGAAAGCGCCAAAAAATAGCTAACTGTTAGAGAGAGGGAGACAGAAGGCAAGGGAAATTATAGAGAAAGACGGAAGGAGTTTAGGAAGACGTTATTATTCTTCCAGGCTTACCCTTGGGATCTCATTTTTTCTTTAAATGTAGGCATACATATGTCCATATAAAAAAAGTTCTTTATATAAAGTTTAAAGCTGCTAGGGAAATGCACTTTTTGTACTAGTGTCTAATGCAATTGTACCGTTAATTGGTGTGCACAGCTTGACTCAAGTAAGTATAGTACTTGAGGAAAGAGCGAGTTGTGAAGCTCAACTCATCCTCGTGCTCTTCTCTTTTGTCTCATCTTGCACTTGAGCTTTTCATTGAATCACACACAAGTTATATCTGACTGAGAAGAAAATGACTTTTCCCCTCCTCTTCATACCCATCCAAAGTAATTCCACTCAATTTGGGTTTGTTTAGAAGGACTTTGTATTCGACGACGAGAAACTTTTCCACGCTCTCTCAATTTATTCATCTTCAGATTTTCCGAGAAACTTGTTCTCGCCTTTTTACATATATCCTTCTTCGCCTTTTTTCATAAAGTGAGGAAGATTTGGGGGAAAAAACTCTGTCGCTCTTGTGCTTTCTCCAAAGCCTGAGGCTGTTTTCTCTGATTGAGAAAGCGGTGTCGCGACAATAACAATACAGAAAGTTGTAACTAGTTGGTTAGATGGACGAGTAAGTTTTTGGCGTGTTTCTCTTGAGATTTCGCGACCACTTTCTTTTGCCACTACACAACATTCATTACTGAAGGAATCCCAGAGATATTATTCTCATTTAGTTGGCACGTCCGGTCACGTGAAATAAAATCAGCTGACAAAGTAACAAAGAAGAATAGAACATAACACTGTGCAAGCTGACCTATTGACTTTTTGCATCATTTATCAACACGTGCGAGGGGATAGGATTTCAGAATATAAATTTACGCACCTCATCAGTAAAGCCACCATCACTACTTCACAAGCTTCCACGGCGCGAGCTGAATGTAACATTGACAGACATCGCGACTTGCTTCACGCCAGGGAAACTGGTAATTCAGGTATTTTTTTAAATATATTTTTTCTTGCTTTTATCAAAAATTCCATAAGGATTTGAAATGATTCCTTCATCCCATATCCCTGTCTCATATAAATAAGCTTTTCATTCCAATTGAATAAATTCGAAAGAATCTAATAATCGTTCCTATCGCATAAATAACTATGGAATGCTAAAACTAATATACAAATACCAATTCACATAAGCGCCCGCCCAACCTCCAGCGTAAAAATGATGAAGAACGTAAAAAATCCAGAGTTTTGAAATGCATCAAATTGCACTCACCAAACGAGGGCCTGCCTCGCCAACAAAAATTTCTCCAGCACCATACATTTTTCAACAAGACTTTTACCTCTCAAGTCTTACACAATATGGCTTTTTATGCATGTAACTAGAAGAAGAAAAAAATTCGAACTTGAAATTGCCCCACACAACGTTGAGAATAGTGAACAAAAAAATCTTTTCACTTACATAGCTCACGGAGTGTGGTTGTATAGGAGCATTTTATGGATTTCATTTCCTCCTGAATTCCTTCAGCAATATAAGACTTCTTTAGAAAAGCCGGATATCATTGTGTTGCATTATATATTACGCTATCCTCCATTCTTCCTTTTATACACACAAGGTCAATAAAAAGAGTTTCGTATATTCAGAGACATAATATTATACTCTAGAAGAAGGCGAAAAAAATCCTACTTTTTTATATAACAACACTTTGATGATGTCTACTTTTAGACAGGATTTTTTTCCCAGTAAAAAAAGGGGAACTTTTTTCCCCTACTTAAACTTCGACTTGCCTCCGTTTCACACAAACTTGGAATTTCTTATGAAAAATGGGCCATATATAAAAAGGGTAAGACACAAAAGGAGACGGGGAAAGGGTACTTTGCTCATTCATTAATGCTCCCTTCAGCCTCTTGTAACTGTCGGGATAACAGTCATTTTCCTCTTAGTATCCGCCTATAGGTCAAATAATTCATTAATTCTGGAGAGACTAGGGGTGGGCTAGGTTGAACCCGTGTTGGATGACTATATTATCCTCTTTGGTTGCCCAAGAAAATCCTGTTCGTTGACTGAACTCATAATATTATCCTGTTGGAAATTGCTCCAATTCCATTATGCTATATTACCTTGACCACTTTTTCGGCTGCATTTTCACACTCGCATCTTTACTCAATGTTGCTTTGGCATGTATGCATGAGATGCAGTGTAATGTTAAGTCCCAGTGGAGCTATTTCTCCAGATACTAGAAGTGAGAGAGAGATATCCTGTGATATTTGATACAGCATAAGTGAGTTTAGGGGAGGAGGGTATAAATAAATACATAAACTGCAAGTAATAATAACTTCTCTCAGCTGTTCCAAGGGTATTATTGTTACTTGCTCTACTGCGCTCATTGTACTTCTCTGTGGAGTAGCCTTTCTCCAATCTAAATATAGACTGGAATATTTTATGCATGCTTTTCCTAGGCAGTATATAGCTTGTAGAAAATCTGGGGAAAATGAATCCACGGAGAAAGGCTCGGGGTAACAAAAAAAGTGAAAACATTTGGTTCGCAATTCCAAGCTTGCTTCTCGATTTTCCCATTTTATGCCAAAAGAGGGGTAAGCGACTTTCCTTTCTCTCTATTTCGCTCAAGCAACTGCCAACTTGATAGTGTAAGAGTTTCCAAAACTGTTCTTCTTTTTATAATGGGTTGTGACTTATTTTTTTTTTAAAAATGTTTCAATGATTGGGTTGTGGGTGGATGCGTGTTGCTCTCAAATTGTGGAAAATTTCATTCTCCTCTTTCCCCCTGTGAAAATGGAGGAAGAGGAAAATGAGAAAGTGAGGAAGAAAATGAAGTGGAAATAATAGAAAATATATAAATACACGTAGTTTTGCATTTACGCATATAAGTTCGATCTCACAATACTCCTTTCTTTCCCAGTTGTACAATGTATTTCACAATTTTCTCCACTCGTAGTCATAATGAGTCCAAGAAACCTCTTGCTCGCATCTTTCCAAATATAAATTGCGGTTGTATTGTTAGCCAATGGGAAGTAAAAGGATTGCACTCATTGCATGTCACAAGGACATTTACAACGTTAATACAATTATCCCTCTTCATGCATTGTCAAAGTGTTCTGGAGGAATTAAATATTCCACAAAGCCAAGTTGTAAGGAAGGGCATATATCACAACAGTCTCCCAAGACTCTAGCTGAGCTGACCAAGCCGGACGACAAGAGTAATTTGCATGATATTCAGATCCGATGGATCCGTAAATGAACTTTGATACCTTTCATGCATTGGGAAAGGT
>JAHZNA010003259.1:0-42497 GCA_027743935.1 Sinodicranocentrus sp. ZH6
TACTAGAAGAAAGGAAATGATGAGAATATTTCCGGATAAATAGCTACACCACAGCCACAACCGAAAATTGCTAGTTCTCAGCCACCCTCTTTTTATGCTTTCCTTACATTTCCTCCTTTTTTCTAAAACTCTACAAAGGATGATTTTTTTGAGAAAAAAAACCCAAGCTAATATGCAACAAGGCTTTCCCCCTCATCCTTTTCTTGGGTATACATGCATTAGCTAAGTAGATAGGAACGCCATCATTCCTCATTATGTCCGAGACTCACGCAAAATCAACATGGTTTACTTGTAAAGTCAGTCAATTTGAAAAAAGCTTTAGAGCCTCGTGTGTGTTCCTCCTTCAGCTATACACAGGAAGGCTCCTCCTTGAAAAAAAAGTTTATTTTGCTGACAGGACTAGGCCGAAGAAGAAGGAAATATTCCAAGATAATTTTCTCTCTCTTTCCTTGAGGTTTTCACAAAAAGGAGTCTCCTTTTAAAATAAATAGATAAGAGTCGTTTTGGGAAAATTGGAGGATGGGAGTTCCATACTGGTAATTTTTGTTGAATGAATGAAGCCACCAGGAAGGATTCTTTTAGCTCTGTTACATCTTTTCGAACATGTATACACGGTCCAATATATCATCTCCTAGTTAGTCTTGTATTCACTCAACTAGTCAAAATGAAGGGTGATGGTTGCAGCCTGTCTCACATCCTGTGCTCGTCTTGTAAGGGAAAGTGAACTTGGCCAGAATTTAAGAAGAATATTTTTCTTCTCTGTCTCCTCTTCCCTCAGTAAACCTCTTCCAATTTCTGGAGAGACGGCGTTCCTTTGGAGAAAAAAGGGAATGAGATCATGGGAGATGAGAATGGTTGAGTTTTTACTCTTGGTAAAAAAAACTTGCGTATATTTGTGACTGTTAAAGCTAGACTTGAAATGGGAGTAGATAGACCATCTGGATTTGAGGAAAAAACGATATATTTTTTATTCAAGTATTGCAGCCAATTGAGTTCTAGCTAAACTCCAAGAGTTTCTTGTTATCAGGAGGATTTTTTTTGGCAGCTTGTGTAAGCTTGTGTAAGCTTGTGTGTGTCTCTCTCAGCGGAGGGGTATTTCTTTAAGGATTTTTTGTCTTTGTCAAAGGGACAAAAAATGGATGTTGTAAAGGAGGCATGAAAAACAAGTTGGCTTTCAGCGGTTCCACTTAGTTAAGCTTGTGATATATTGAATGATGTGTGTTGTAAGGATCCTCTTTTCAGAGAAAGGGATGTGTGTGTGTGGAGACGGATTATTCATATTTTCCATCAATCTGTGTTTTTTTCTTGGAAAGTTTTTTTTTTCTTGTTGGGAAAAAAGAAGCATGAGTGCTAACAGTTCTGGGAGAAATGGGAGTGTAAAGGGAAAAGCATAAATCATCATGTCATAAATCATGGGAATTTCATATTATTCACTTTTATGAATCTTTCCTCTGCTAATAGTCACGTGACAAGGGACAAGGGAACTATGTGGTTTACGAGGGTGCAGAGAAATGAGAATTTTTCCTATTGAAAATGTCAACTATACAGAAAGTTGATTATGTATTAGGCTTGTAATATACTAATAGTTGGTAATTCAAATAGGTTCAAAACGACAAACTAAGGTTGGAGCAAATTTGGCTCAATATTTTCCGCCAGAATTGATGCAATTTAGCAATTACCTAGTTTCCACCGTGAGAGGAGGGAAAGCCAGAATGGAATATTGTAACAGTTGATAGGAGCCATGTTCAAAGAAGACATTCCTGTGACTAAAATTCCTCTCATCTGATAAGCTAAGCATCAAACTCTCTTTTTTCTAGTGGAACTAGCATTTCCAGTGGTAAAGTCTCATACCGAGAGGAAAAGGAAAGTACACAGTTGGTGGTAAAAAGAAAGCATGGGTGAGATCGATTCATTCCAAAATTCATGTTTTTCACCAAATTGGCCTAGTTCTCTGTTAAAGTAAACAAGACACGAGAGAAGACATACTTTCTCCTATGGAAAGTATTTACAAAGCCGACATAGTCAGGTAAGAGAGGATTGTATTTTCCCTCTTGCTTTCCTCCTTTAAAATGTGAGTACACATGTGAATAAATATTATTATGGAATGTGGATAAACAACATGTACATTTTATCCTCTCCTTTTTCTAAATAGGGAGAATTTTTGCTGAAGGGAAAAAATGTCTTACTTTCAATTTCCATTCTTCCCTAAGGGTGATCTAGTTTAGGAAGGAAGGAAGGATTTACACAAACTGAATTTTACGCCATGTTTTCCACTTGTAAATTTTTAAACATCTCTAATTGACTGAAGGATGTTGGAGGTTTTTTTTCCTGTGTAGAAAGAAAATGTGGTAGTAAGGAAGTTTATTTTCTTCATGGGCTTCTCTCACGGAGATGCTCTTTGCAAAAGTTGAGGCTTTTTAGGGGAATTTTCTCTTTCTCATAAACTCCACTTTTTCAGAAGGATCCCTTGCAGAATCTAGTTTCGAGTTGCTCTCATAAAATTTAAAACGCTTTCGTTTAAATAAGTATTAGCTAATCTAGTTCGGCCTTATATGGTTACCTAGTTAACGCTTGAGCCGACTTATTTCCTTCCTTGAAAAGGCAAAACATTTCTAAACAATCCCACTGTCATTGTTTTCCACAGCTGTAAACAATCTTTTCCATTGTTTTGAATGCTTTCTCTTCCCTTCTTTCTACTAAGGTTATTCCCTTTTTCTAAAAAAGACGTACGAAATTCACCATCGTCCCCCGCATCCCACCAGCTGACGAGTAAAGCTAGGTCAGAGTCACCTTCCTCGTCAGAGAGAAAGTGAGCAAAAGCGGAAAAAAGAATGACTTAGTTAACTTTCCCCTGTTTCAAGTCCCATGAAATATTCAAAAGCATGACTTATGAGGACACAGGGAAACTCCACCTTTTTATATGTAACACAAGGTATTTTTCATCCTACTTCCTTTTCCCCTCTTGATAAAAAAACTCTACTTTCCTCCAATGTTGGACTTTCTCTTGCAAAATGTAGCGCTGTGCGTGCTCTTCCCTTGCATAAAAGCTGATACTCAACCTTCATATGTGTGCTTTCATCATGAGGATAAAAAATACAAGGGATCCTTTTCAACCTTCTTTTTAACTTTAGCCTTTTGGCATGCATGCCGAGAGCCTTTATACAAGTAATATAGTGCAGCTCTGTTTTTTCTCGAGTATAAATTTACTTGAATGTGTATCACCTCATGTGGAAGATTTTTCGCTAGGCTTGAGAACGGCGAGTCCCCTAGTTTTTTATATATACCAGTACACATGAGATATCTTCAGTATGGAAGACTCCACTGAGAAAAAAAACTACCTGGAATTTAGGATACGTTGCAAATATAAAGCGGTGGAATGAGCTGAGCTTCTCTCTGTGTGCCGATATGGACGTGCTTATTATTTCGCTAACTCAATATGACTATCATGTGATTCACAAGAATTTTTTCTCCCTCTTTTCATCCAAGAGCTGTGAAAGGGCAGCGGAAACAGGAGTAAGGTAGATAGGAAAACAGGGGATGTGGGAGATACAAAGTTTTTTTTTTAAATTGATGAGCATCCTCCGTACTTTTTTTCTAGGTGAGGAAACATATCCTCCTCGCGCACAAATACGGAGAGAAAAAACTGCTAACTAGTTGACGCTTATTTATGAGAAAGCTGCATCATCATTTACTTCGTGAAGCATATAAATACCTGAGTGAGTTTTACTTCATCCCTTGAATTTTTTTAATGAAAGGATATATCTACAAAATATGTCTGGTTTTTTGTAGAGATATGGATCTACGAAAAAATGCATTATACAAGAGCATGAACTTCTGTCCAACTTCTCTGAAATTGTTTATCACTGGAAAAAACTGTGTTTTTATTGCTGGAATATGTAGGTCACTATAGTGAATTGAAATAGGCAATCATTTTTTTACTCTCTAGAAAGAATTTAAAGTTTCCTCGGAAACTAGTTAGAGACAACCTTGAATTCTCTAAGGATATGTGTGTTTTCACCAAAGCAATTTTTTCCTTCTAACAAGCAAACATTTTGTCATGTCGGGTGAATCACTCATAATGAAATATCTATTCTCACTAGTTTTGATGCGTAGAACACGCATATGAATTTTGTGTCCTGCAAAGCGTGAGTGTAGATAATTAAAGAGAATGTAGTTTGAGATGCGCTATACCATTATGATGGTGAGATTTTTGCGGAAGTTTCTTTTTGCAAATATAAAAACGACATCAAAATTGAGTAAGATTTAGAATTCATATCTTTGAAGAAAATGCAATAGTTCCCAAGACTAGTATCAATTAAAGGCGTGTTTTGCGTAAAACTAAACTCAAATTCGTGTTCCACGCATAAAAATAAAGCTCACCTTTCACCTTTCCTTACCTTTGATTCGGCTGACATGAAAAAACGTTTACTTGTAAGCTAGACCTCTTAAAGTTAATGATCATCTTGGATGCACGAATCTTCCCGTATTTTCAAAATTACAGGTATATTTCCCTTGGTGACCTTGAGCTGGACATGAAGAGAAATAATCCACCCATGAGGAAAGTTCTTTACTTGTTTCCAGCTCGCACTTGAAAGAGAAAACTATAAACTTGGATTTCTCCTTAATTTTTCCCCCTCGGCAAAAATAAATATTTTTTATTCATGTGACTATGTGTGTATTTTAAAAGGATATATCTTTTTCTCCCAGAGTGGCATGCTAAAAGTAAAATATAAAAGAGGATTATATTATTCCGAGTGAGATGAAAAGAAACTAGCTTCGTCTTCAAAGATGATCCTTTTTTATCGAGAATCTCGTGGTTTATCATAGCTTTCGGGATCGTAACCCTCGAAGGGGGTAGAGCAGGATCAATCATAATTTGATCCAATGTGCTGACGCCGCAAGGGAAAGGAGTGTACATCAAAGTATATCCTGACGTTGATGACTAGTACATTTTCGCTGTGGAGAATATCTCTGTTGTAGACTTTCTCTTCCTTTACTTTTCCTCTCATCAGTAAAAATTTATGGTTAATTCATTTCACCTTTTTTCCACCAATTTCTCTCAAAAAAAGTATCCTTTGGTTAGCTTCCTCCTTCAAAAAAAATTCACTGAGAGATAACGCAGACAAACTATATTTTACTTTTATTCCTTCCTTCTCTGCCCCCTTTTTTCCTGCTGACGTCGACATATTCACTTGACGGAGGGAAAATAAACGTTGACATTTTGGAGGAAAAAAACGAGCAAGAGGCTGACTCCGTTTTAATTTTATTTGACAGATTAGTACCGCTATCATATTTTCTTACTCAATTTCACCTCTCCATCCTCACCATATCCATGTTGTAAAAGAAATGACATTTTCTCAACTTTATATCGTAGATTCAAGGTAGATTCATCTTTCTCCTTGAAATATCATTATGATTCTAGTTGAGAGCGGAATATCTGAGTAAATGTTTATACGAGGAAAATTCATGTTTTTTCTCTCTAGTCTATATCCATATCCCAATCTCTTGTAGCATTTTTTATACGATATCAACTTGTGCACAGAGTGTGTCACTGTCAAGGTAGGAAGATAAGTTTCCACATGAAATTTCCGGTTCTCCACAGCTTTCCTCGTTCCACACTTCAAGAACATCCGGGGATATAGACATGCATTTTTGTCAACTTATGCTTTTAGCAAGAATCAATGTAAAAAGAGAGAAAAGGAGTTGTCATTTGTGAAGTCAAAAAGACTCCTTTGAATTCAAGGAAGTGAAGCGTATTTTTTTTTAAAAAAAAAAGATTGTTGAAATTGATCGAGTAATATGCTCCAAGTGGTATACATGCGTTGTGCATCCCTTTCAAGATTTCTATCTTTTTATTTTAGAACATCATCCGAACAAATATCCCTGTCTTTTGGTGTTCCTCCATTTTGATATTTATCCTGCCTCCGTGTATATACATACCTCTAGCTCTTTAAATAGGCTAACATTGTCGCCACACTCTGGCCAACGGAGTGCCTCTGCTATTCTACTTTTTCTCGGGATAAATGATTTCCCCAGAGAGTGAGAAAACCGTATGTTGGAGAGTAACAATTCCGCTAAAACAGAAACTCTTTGGTGAAAGTAGCACTAGTTGTAGCTGTGGTGTTGCTTTCTCTTCTGAAAACCGTTACAAGTGAGAGCCGTCAGCGAAAAATAAATAGCAAGAGGAAAAAAATCTTCTCTCTTTCTCCACCAACAGGAGAAATAGAATGAGCAAGGGATGTTTTTTTCTTCTTCTCTCTTCCTCCACCATTCTCAACAGAGCTAGTTTCCCTGACAAGGAAACTAGAAGGAGGGATGTTCTCCTTTTGTACAGGAAGGAAATAAAGATACAAAAAATATTGCAATCTTTTTCTCTAGGTGGATGAAATTTAGGGGGGATATGTGGAGAAAGCAATCTTTCCTTTTATTTCTATCAGCTGCCAAGTGTCAGCTACAGTTAGTGTTCATATTGACACACAGCTGGTGTATGTTTAGACAATTCAATGCTATTTCCTTGTCTTTTTTTAAAAGGAAGGGAATGCCAGAGAGGGAAAATCATGTAGTCTATTTTCCCCGAAAAGTTTACCATTTTCTGGAGATACAGAATCCGAAAAATTGTATATATTCTTCCTTGTATTGGTCTCGTGTGATGTGTACTTACTTTATCTGATAATCTTATTCAATTCATAGGCATGAAAAAAGTTTCCTAGTAGGGATGACTATTCATAGTATTTTGTTTGGAATCTAGTTTTTTTTTGAGATGTAGTGTTTCCTTGTGTGTTTTACGACTCTCAAAATATATTAGAGTTTTACAAGTTTTTTTTACTTGGGAAAGGGATGAAAGAGGAAAAAGGAAGTTTTTTCCTTTCAATATGTCAACCTTTCATTTTGTATTTGTCACAATCATTCCTTCCATGACCAGCGGACTACTCACTTTCTTCCATATTTCTTCCTGTTTCCGAGGGGAAAGGAAGCTACTGTGTTACATGACTGATTGTGATAACCTATCTTTTCAGAATAAATTTTTCTTTTTGGGTGACATTTTTAATCAATCCTTGACTCTATTATTGATCAACAAAAGTATATTATTTCCTTATAAAACAAAACCCAAGAGAAAAATATTGGATGATTTATCCTGTTGAGTATTATTTTTATAAAGGTGGGTATACATTTAGTAATTTTTTTTACTAGTGATACCTCTCTCATATATCCATCCACTGATCTAGTTTTTTTCCCTCTCTCTCTCTCTCTCTCTCTCTCTCTCTCTCTCTACAAGTGACTCTAGAGAGGAAGGGAAACCGAGAAGCTTTTCAACTCTGTGTCGTTCTTTCACCGGAGGCGGCAATCACACTATAGTGGAAGGTTATTTTGCAACATCACACACAAAACTTGGACTAGGAAAGTAACCCATCTCGTGAGGAAGAGAGTATTATCCTCGTACATGCAGGGTATCATAATAGGGGGATTGTTAAGCCTCCCAAAAGTACATGTATTACTAGGTTGCATTGTCAGACTAGAATGGAAAGGACATCAATCCCCTGTGGCAATAAATGTATTGATATTCAAACGAAATCTCTTGTCAGGTCTTATTCATGCGGTTAGGACAAATCTCTCCACTTCTCTGCTCTCTCAGTCTTTTCCTCTTTCACTCTTGCTTTTCCTATACACAAAATACTTCCACACTCTTTCAAACTTCCACACACAATGAACAAGAGAGCTATTCATGGGGAAGGAAAGCTTCAAGTCTTTCATATTCTTCAACAGGGCTTCTCACTCCTTTTTTTGTAAGAGTTTTCTTCTTCTTCTTTTCCAGCTTGTATATGAGAAAAGAAAAGTGGAAAATCCTCATGTGGAAGGGTTTTCCTCCCTTGTTCCTTTGACATTAGGAGGGTAGCTGGTTAGGGAAATGTTTAGAGTTTTTTATACAGATATGCGGTTTAAAAAGGGATCGACTTGTTCTGGAAAGGAAGGAGATTGTGTGGCGTCCTGGGTGAGTTGTCTGTGGCTAGATTTTTAAACAATATGACATGGCGGTAGGTTTCATCAATTTTTGGAGATTTTTGTCTTCATCTTTTTACAATTCTAAAAGGGTTTTTGTCAATTCGTCATGTTTGACATGTGAGCATCAAGTCAATCACTTTGTTTCAATTCATTCTTTTATTCAATGTGAAGGGCTGAGAGGGTTTTCCCTTTGAGAGTGTTGTTTTTAACCAGAAAGGCATAATGGGAAAGGGATTTTTTAAATATATAGGGGGGGGGGGAAATATATTGAAGAATTGATTTCCTCCAAAATTTAAATTTAGGTCAATCACACAGAGAAAAACTGACCAAGCTTATGTAGCCGGACAAAGGAAGTAAATGTGGTCATTATAGAGGGCATAATTAATTGGTATGAAAATTGGCCCACATATTTTGCAGTCTTTGATGAGGAGCTACCCTGTATACTATTCCCTCTTTCAGCTCTTGTTTGCTTAGCTTTTCAAGTATCCAAGCATTGTGTGTCGACTCTGGGGAAAATGTTGGCGTTTCTAGTCAGCCCACAAGATAAACGGAGTGGTGGCTGTTTGGAGAATTTTGATTCACAGTTTTATACCCATCATCACCCCAAACTAGACCGGGCTCGACACACGCATTTATTATTTTTCCATGTCCTCCTTCCAAATGCGTTTACTCAGCAGACGCTTTCCCGTCAAGAGGGAGAGGCGAGTTATCGGAGAGAAAGTGGACACGTTATTAGTCTCATTATATGAAAATGATGTTTCAATAGCTAAAAGTGTGTGGCGTGTGGGGGACAGCTAAACCGTGCAAAATTGATTCCCTCCCATTCATAACTTAATAAAGGGAAAGAAGGGCTGACGCTACAGCTCAACGACTGACCCTCGTTGAAATAGCTTTTTGTGTAAAGGAGACACGATATTGGAAATCCTATCCAATGAGAAAATAAAATGCTTGAGCTTATCTCCAAACCAGATTCCATTACCCGGAATAACTATCCTCGTTGTTTTCCCTTTACTCCCATTATTTATTTGTAGCAGTGGGGGAGCCACCTGCCACCACTTTCTTGAGAAATTGAGTGTAGCTCGGAAATGTCAAAAATAATAATGTTTTCGTTTCTTCTTCCTTTTCTCCTGTTCTACTTTTTTTTAGAGGAGAAAGAGAAAAAACTGCTTGATCTGATATACTCCTAAATTGTATACTAGCTCCAGCTATCTATATCCATCTTTTATTGCGTAATTCCTGACCAGTTAGCGTAGTCCAATGGGGTGCTGCGCCTTGAGCTAAAATATGCGTAACAGTGTGGGAACAAGGTGGGGTAGAAGAATAGCTACCTAAGTTGTGTGTGTGTGTATCCTCCTAAAAAATTCTAGGGATGTGTCCCACTAACTTGGAATTCACTTCGAAAACACTGTTTCCTTTGTTCTGGATGAGACCCTGTGTGCTCATTATTCCAAACTCTTGTGTTTTCCCATGTGTGTGTGTGTGCATATTATGCCTTAGCAGAAGGCTTTTCCTGAGAGGAAAATTTTCATGGTGGATGAGGGAGTTAAAAGAAAAGAGTATATTTATCCTCTGCCTCCGGTCGGAAAGTCAGTCATTAGTCATTCATTTCTTCATTCAAAATTTAAATTAATCAATATCCCTTCCTGTACTCGTGCACCTCTTTCTCTTGTCCTAGAGCTGACCTTCCCCTTTTGTGAGAGTGTCTGCGTAATTAGATGTGACAAGAGGGAGACTACACCCTTTGCATACCTAAATACCTAGCTGACAACGAGATTCTAAGGGAAAACGAGATCAACACACATGCATATACACACACTCTCTCTCTCTCTCTGTCCCTCTCTTTTCCAACTGTTCAAGAACTAAGGGCCCTTTTAAAACGTGGATATTTGTCTCCTGAACGACAGCAAGGTTTGCTCATTTCACTAACTCAATTTCCACCGCCACTTCCTATCCCGTCATGTGAAGGAGGAAGAGCTCGCCCTCATGAAAATTTGACACGGAGCATGTTTTTCCAATCTTGGTTGTAAACACAGGGTAGAACTTTAAATCAGATGATTAAGTTTTCCACGAGGGGTATCCTTGTTTCATCTGGATGGGGAAAAAATAAATAAACAAGTGTAAAAAAATAAGAGATAAAATCTGAGATTATTAAATTTACCTCCTCATGCACGCTTGGATCCACTTTCTAATTGAAACCTAAAAGCGTGAAATAATTGAAAGAGATATGATTCCCATTCTCAAAGCTAATTACATTCCAACCTTTTTCCCGCTGCGAATTAAAGAGGGAGCGTTGTTGACTGTGTATTTCCATTGTTTTCAATAACCGGAATCCTTGTCCTTCCTCTTTTACTTATTTAGATGGTATTCTCTGAAACAAATATTCATTTAGTCATTCACTCCTTTAGAGATAGTAAAAGCAGTGAGGTAATTGCTTCAAGTGAGGAGGTAACTCTCAAGTAAATATTTTAGTTGATAGAGTTCTTCTTCCTTGTAGTCACTTCAACTTGCATATTTTGTTGATGCTCTTCGAAAAGCATGGATTTGTCGGGAAAGTTTAGATGAAAAAACGAAATGGTTTGAGATGTACTGGAAAGCATGGGACAGCCTGACTAATTCATTTTCACCTGAGGGTTGTCTTCTTGAGAAAACAAAACGTTGAAGGAAGCTACTAGCCATATGAATAAATTAAAAGAAGGCTGCTCGTTTCCTAATGGGCAAATATAGGGATAAAGTGAGAACTGAGTTGTCAGTCAATTTCAACAATGTCAACTTTAGGAATAAAGATGATTTTCCCCCTAATTTTGACGCCCTTTCAAAGAAGAAAATCTCAAGAAGTGCTAAAACTTGGTTTAAGATGAGTGGTAGGAAGAAGAGAAAGCATCAAAAACATAACTGGCAGGGAACAGACTAGGAAGAGTGGTATGTCCATTAATGTAAATGAACCACAGTGACGACAATGATTCTCTGGGAATTAGATGGGGACATGAGGACACAACGTAACATTTGGCTTGAAGGAGAAAGTAATCTTTGTAACAGGAAATAGGAAAGGAAGCATAGCTGCTGCTTTGAGTTTGTCAAATGGTAAAAGTGTTCCCCTCTTGGAAGGCTTTTTTCTGGTGCACTAGCGTTGTCGTCTTGTCCCTCTAGAAAAGTTGCATAATCCCAGGAAACGGAGAAAGCAGTGCAATCATCTGCTGACATGGCCAAATCGCTCACAAGGGTTCTACTTTCCTTGTCTCTTTTTTGGAGTTCATAACACAAATTGGATTATTCCAAGCGTGCAGGCAAAAGGAAATGCCACAAGCCAAGCAGAAACAAAAAAAAATCTCTACCTACATCCCAACAGCCGGTGAACACAGGGTGGAGAAAAAAATGTATATCATTGAACCACTTGTAGTTGGGGGGAAATGTGAAGAAATAAATAATAATAAATATATTTAGGTAGAAGTATATAAAGAGAAAAATATTGAGTAAATTTGAAACCTCTGTTGTCCCTCTCCTCTGTTGAAAATTGCCAAGTAGAGCATGTGCTTTCACAAAAGAGCTCACAACTTCATATGAGATTTGTCAATGAGAATTCATAAAGAGAGGAAGGCTATTTTCACAAACTGATGGGTGGAGACTTTATAGTGTAATTTTGTGGAGAATTATTGCTCAAAATAATGTCTCACGTTTGACGGGACATAACAGACAAACGGTGTTTTAGCAGGGAAAAAATTGCCGTTTTGTATGAATTTCGGCTTATATTCCTGTTGTCTCTGGAGTTTCCTCTAAAGTGAGGTAGTATTTTGGGGTGAAAGAGAAAATCATGAATTTATGAGGATTCCTTCTCGTAAATAATTTCCTTGTGAGTTGTAACCTGTCATGGAGGAATAATTAGAATGATAATTCGGAGCCACGTGGAACGAAGGAAATGACGGGGCAGGGAGAAATGAATGAATATTGGTAATAGAGTTATCCTAAAAAAGGGTTAAATGGGAAAGGCCAGTTTTTAGAAGGTAACAAAATTTCAGAGGAATTCATATGGGTCATTTCCCATACAACTCACACTCTGGTAAAAAAAATTCTAAATGATGTAAACAAACAAATCCATTTTGGTGTACATTTGCATATTTCAACTTACCATTTCACCTTATTGGCAACACATCCCAACTACATATTCACTAATAGGTTAAAATTCATACTAAGGTGGAAACTCCCACTTTGTGGTGTGTTCCCCTTGAAAATACATGGTTTTTGGGGCATCCTTTTAAAAATATGACAAGGGTGAGCTACAAAATAGATAAATGGTGTGCATAAAACATATGCAGAGTGCATATTACCAATTCTTTTGACTAAGTAGAAATATAGTTTATGCATAAAATGGAAGTGGTCTTTATTTACCAAAAGTCTAGTTCCCTCTCACCCTCCATCATCATCCACTTCACGTTTATACACAAACGTTATTTCTTTTCTTGACTACCCTCCTCAACTGCAAAAAGGAGGGAATGAGTGTTATCATTATTTTTGGAGCAGGTGCATTAAGCCAGAATCCCATTTACCTACAAGTGCTTCACCAATGTAGATATCATCTTTCTTTCTTTTTAAACTGGTAAAAAGTGCAGTGTACGCTCATCATTTTACCAACAGGAATTTCACTCCTTTTTTTTACAAAAGGGGTCAGTCATGAAAAACGTTGTGAAACCGAAATCCCATTTATCTCTGACGCCCTTTCCTTTCTCCTTAGTTATTATGCTGATAGATTCTAATCCAGTTGAGGAATTTTCAATTGTCATCATTTACGAATGCTGCCTTTGTCCCATCCCTGTTTTACCAAGACACCTTGGAAATTCTAGGAATCTTCGTGTATACAAGAGGATTCCTAATGACTTGATGAATTATTCCTTATGATGAACTCGGTGCAAATCCAGTTAGCTATGAAATCTTTGAAAGAAAGGAACAAGGGTGAAAATGGAGCAGGGTCTCAGTCTCAATGTGCTCAACTTTCATTCAGGCATACCACCATCATTTCACGAAGAAAAGAACACATTCCATTCCGGAACATGGAGCCCTAATAAAGTTTCCCATTTTATAGGCTCCTCTCTCTCTCTCTCTCTCCCACTCTCTCTGCTACAGATAGAAAGTGGAAAATTGTTTTTTTTCTCTCTCTCTCGTATAATCCCATAGATCGTCAACAAAACAGGGGGATAAGTATTTGGGAATTGTGAAATGCCTTGACATTGTTTATAGGGATTTGTATGCTGAGCATATGTTTTTGCATGTGTAATATCACCTCTTGGTTAGCTCACACGTGTGTGGAAATATCTCCCACCTCATGTTCAACATTTTCTAGTTAATGTTACCATCCCTGGAAAGGTTTGAGAGAGAGAGAGGAAGAGTGTAATAAATTGGTAAAGTAATTCTCTTCTAGCAACATTCCTCTAACAAGCATACATCTTGCAAGTTGGCAAACATATGATGACGATGATAATGATGATGATTCTGTTCCGGATGTATTGTAAAACATGGAGCAACTCTAAACCCGCAGTTTTCCTCACTCTGAGAGATGAGGCAAGTGGCTACATTAATACTTGCTACCTTTTTCCTTGTCTCGTAGTTGGATCAGTTTGTAACGTTCTTGTACCAAAAGAACCTTTTTGGAGAGAGGAATACTAAAGGGAAAAATGTATTTTCATGTGTGTGTGTGTGTGTGTGTGTGTGTGTGTGTGTAAAACTAAAATTTATGTGAGTCAACACTGTGCACACGAGTAAAACAGGGAACATAAATGTGCAAAGAGTTGATCATGATTTACAAGAGACACAAATTGCTCCTTTGTATAGTTGCTAGTTGTACAAATTCCTCACAAATGGTTTTACAAGGATACACAAGCCGGAGGATTTTTTATACCAAAACTGGGACAATGCAGGGCTCAGTTATTTCTCGAAAAAAAAACTAAATGTGTTATTTTCAAATCAATTGTGATATTTTTGGAGGGTTCAAACTCCTCCAATCTTGCTACATGTTATATACTCTTTTTCCTCATTTGTCTCTTTTCATCCTTGATGACTTTATTCTTGAGCTTATGTACCCCTGTAAATGAGCCATGGAAGCTAACTCCTAAATCAATTATCATATTGATTTTATTCATAAATTCAAGTTTCCTCACTCAAGCATCCTCAAATCTCACACCAATTTTTTCCCTTCTCTCTCTTTTGTATTCTTGTAAAATTGAGTCATTTCCACGTCACAACGTTAGAAAATCTTCTCAAAAGATTATTCTTTTCTCAAGATTTAGCTCTATATCAAGTATACTTGACACAGATCTAGTTTAGCACGCTCAATTTAACAATGTCTTAACAGTGGCTGAACACCAGCTGTGGTAATTCAAGGAAACTCGGAGTGGCAAAAAGGGGGAGCAGAAAAAGAGAAAGACTTTTCCCCTTCTTCAACACAAGCAGCCAGTCTACTTCCTCAAAAAAAGCATCTAAATGCTTTCTCATCGTTACTTGCACTTGTACGGAGACATGCACATAGCCCATTACACCTTCTACGTCTTCACTCATTCAAGCATGCAGCTATGAAATTCATACCCACTTCTTCCCAACCCCTTTTTTTCTTGGATGAAGAGACCAAGGAAAAAGGAGAGGAAGAAGGCCTGAAAAAAGAGCTTCATCTTTCAGGAGGGAAAACGCATTACATCATTATGTAAAGTTGAAAAGCCACTGCCAAATGGTTCACTACACACATAAACATTATATGACATGTTCCCTCCCTTTCAGCCTTATGTACAGGGTAGTCAATCAACTTTACCATTTTCACGGAGGAAAAAAAATCATAAAAAAAGTTGTTTTATTTTTTATAGTAAGCAACTACTCCCATATATAGAGAAAGAATGTGGGTTGTTTTTATTAAAAGTAATAAACGAGTATTATTACGTATCTAAGTAGACATGAAAGTGTGGAGGGATGAGGAGGAAAGGGATATATACCTCTTGTGTAAAACTTTGTAGAGTATAGGAAACAAGATCAATTCTTTTTTTTTCTTTTACGGCTAACTACCCTTGTAAGAGTGTGTAGGGCACACATGCATAACGGTATTATTAGGGAAAGTTGAAGGGAGAATGGAGACATTACAAAATTGGCATTCTATTCTTCCCTCCTCTCCCCACTTAGTTCTTATGGCAGGAGTGTGGATTCTCTTACGGGCGGGCAGGCACTGAATATTAAAAATGTACAAAAAACACAAACTTTTTTCCCTTTTTGCAAAGGGATGTGGATTGTAAACTGTGAAAATATTTCTAGCTATATGGGATACATTTTGCAAGGATGAAAGGATACGCATATTAGACACTCCTGTGATGGCTACTGTCAAGGGGACTATAAATGTTTTCCTAGTTGCATTTCATCACTCAGCTCAACGTGTCCATTTTTCTGCAATATAAACCTTACTCCTTCATTTCCAAATATAAATTTATAATCATCATGAGCTATTGTATATATAAAAATAATGGAAGAGGAGAAATTGTAACTTTAAATTGATGTTTGATCCTTGCTATTTGATATTTTGAGATGAAACTACTAAAATATCCCTCTTGAAGGAAAACCCAGGTTATAATTTCCCCCATGGTTGGTAACCCTTTTCTTTGGAAATGGAGATTTTAATGGATTGGAGCCTAGGCAAAAAAAATGATTCCCAATGATAACATTATTTTGCGTAAACCACATAAATAATATGTTTGCGAAAAAGCCTCTCCCGTTAGTTTTCTCCAGTGGGGTAGAATACTTTACAAGATTAGAAAAAAGTAAATCGATTTCTACAAACGCAAAGTGCACAAGTGGTTTATCTCCAAACGAATGGGAACTGTTTGTTATCTAAATGCAGTCCGCGTGCAGGGTCTCTTCTGGAGCACTCACTGCCATCATGGTGATCATCATTTGAGAGAGAAAACCCTCGTGTTTTTTTCTTTCCTTGTGTAGCAAGTCCATTCGAGTAAAATGGTAGAGGTCAATCCTCATTTATTTTTCTTTTGGTATTATCCATACAATTACCGCAATGGGGTTAGCTCCTGCGTGTACAGGAAGCTGCTACACGCGCGTATAACCAATGGCAAAACTAAATAGTTGAAGCGGAAAATGCAAACGGTATAAATTTTCTTTCGACTTTCTCCATTTTTTTTAGCCTAGTTATCAGCCTCCTGTATTTTTTTCTTTACGCGACCAACAAACTCATCCAAGCTGTGGAAGCTACTATACCACCTACTAGCCTAGTTTCCATTATTTTTTCCTGTGCGTTATCTTTTGTTGCGGAAAAATTGAAGAGAAAAATATCCCCCTTCGTGTGTAGGTTTGCCTCCAGGAGGAAAAGTAATCTCACTTTGAGCATCATCATGAAGAGAGGCAGAAGAGAAAAAAGGAAAAAACCGTTGAGATGATGAATAGTGATGATTTCCCCTCGCCTGGCTATCATACATCCATGTGGAATAATATTCAAGTTTTTCTTTCCCTCCTCGATCACACTTGCACAAGGAGGGAATATAAAAATGGGAGTTGTAGAGGGAAAAGATTATGTGAGGCTCGTTCATATAATACATTTTCCCATTAGTTGGCAAACAAGGGGAAGTTTCAAACTTTATGTTGGGATGGGGAAAGAGAGCAGCAGATAGAATGCATAATTATGATCCTGTTGTGGTTTTTGATGATGCACGACCAACGTTTTTTCCTTGTTTTTATCATTCCCCTCTTTTGCCACACTTTTGTTTTCGGAAAGAGGGATATTTTTGAATGCAACTCTTCCACACACGTTTGTTCCGAATTTCTCGACTTGGCATTGGAATTTGGGAAGTACGGGGTATTCCCATATTTGAATTTAAAAATGGAACAAATCCCAGAAAAAACATTTTCCAGAGAAGTATAAAGTTGTAAAATCTAGTTTCGCTATTTTTATACAGTCACAATATGTGTTTTCATCTGGATGCAAAATCTCATCCATGACTTTTGTTGCAGCTCTCTTGAGCATCGTTATTTTGTAAACAACAAAAAACATAACGCTTCCTTCCTTGTCTACCACGTATTTCTCGAGAAACCAGAGTGCAGTTGGAGGAATGGAGGTTTTCTTGTAGTAAACGTTACAAGAGATTGTATGCATCGTTATAGGAATGTGTGTCATTCTGGAATAATTTTTTGGCACTCTGCATTGCTCACAATCTTCCTCTCCATTTCACTCGCATTAAAAATAAGTAAAAAGTATGAAACTCAAAAGTGTAAAAAGTTGCATTATGATGTACTTGTTAAAAATGCTTCTTGTTTGCAATTTGGTGTGCATAGTTGTGCATGATATTTTTAGTCAATGCTTGCCTCCATTAAAAGAGGAAAAAGTTGGGAGGGGAAATCAATTTGAAGGCAGTCTTATCAATTACACCCTTTGACAGACAACGTCTTTTCAAATAAGCGTTCAATATATCACCTACATTTCATCCAAATTCCCTCCACTTTTTTTCACGGTTGTAGTTCCTTTCAAGGGAAAGTTTTCTCCACTTTACTATGCAACAGAGAGTCTCAAAAGTGTTTTACAAGGGAAACTTTTCTTTTCAAATCTTTCTCCTCCTTGTTTGTCGGAAATATAAGAGGGAACTATCTATACCATGTATACTTTTCGGATCAGCTCTTGTTTGCAGTGTTGACGAAAAAAAGAGGAAGCATAGCAATAGGAATAATTGGAGCATTTCCCTTATTTTACGAGATGGCTCCTTTTCTTTACAAGATTTAACAGCTCACTTCTCCCAGAAGCCAATAGGGATTGGTGTAATGCTATGTTGAGGCTTTACACGATCATTTCTCTCCTTTTTTCTCTCTCAATTTTTTCCCCTTTCTCTTCATTTTTCTCTCCCTTCCTGTCTCTGTCTCTCCTCCAGAGATGGTTTGTAATGCCACCATGATGGTAATGCTAATAATGTCAAGGAAAAAGAAGGGAATGGGAGACGACACATGAATGCAAATGAATAGGATTGCTATGAAATTAAGTCGTACCCGCTGACACGACAATGAAGGGAAAACCCTTGTTTCAGCTCCTTTAAGGATGTTATTTTGAGGAGAGTAAAACCTGGCAAAAAGCTTCTGTTTCCTTTCACTCCTCTTCTTTAATCTATGCCCGTCTCTAGTACATAATTTCCACTCTTTTGTCACACCACAGCAGGCCTTCCCATGTTGGCTGCGGTTTAGAGGTGGCGTGTGTGTATGTGTGCAGTGGAATTTTGAAAAAGTTGCAACAACACACACAGGCCCGCCGCCGCTGCGTACAAGGAACTTGGTAAAAGCACTGCTGAGGGAGAATAATAGAGAGATTATTGTGTGCAGTTAAGATTACCATCAAAACTCTGTATCTCTGGGAATAGAGGATGCTCACGCATTTTAAGCTCTCTTCGTGTCCCATCCTTTGAAGGAGAGGAGAAGGGATATAAAATATATCGCATCTTTTTACACCATTCTAGAAGATAGTGTGAGTACGTGAGACAAAGTCGGCTCCATAACTGAAAGATCCATTTTAGGAAGGAGACTTTTTCCATGTGCTCCAATGGTGTATGTATATATATCTCTCTCTCTCTCTCAAATGAGGAGTGTAAGGAAGCATCACCAACGAGGTGGAGTGGTTCCACCTCGTCGTCCCATTTTGAAAAGAGGGAAAGAGAAGAACTAACCATAAATGGGAAAACACATGGCTTGCAAGTTTACATAAAACTGATTCCCACGGGATAGCCGCAAGAATGTTTCAAAAAACTTTAGCACAAGCTTTACCCCTCTCGGAATGCGTTTCCCACTTTTTTCTTGTCATATTAAAGGAATTCATGGGAGTGAAAAGAGAGAAAGGAAATGCTAAAGAATTTCTTTGTCAAAGTAGATGCACAGCCAACCAGAGAGAGAGAGAGAGGAGGAGGAGGAGGATTTCCCTTGAGTTTCTTTGCACCACTTTCTCTCGACATTTCCAACCTTGATCTTGAAAGATATGTGTCTAGCCAAGGGTAAACATGTGGTATGATTTAATTTTCACAAAGCAACTCCATCACATGATTACATAATGAATGGAACTGAGCTCCCTTTTTCTACTTGAAAATCCATTTATCCCAGGTTTTTCAGTTTACAACTACAGCTCCCTTCTCCCAACTCGCTCTTCTTCTCAATTCACAGAGAATAGGCTGAAATGAGGACATTTCCCTTTTCAGATTGGGTACAGCTTATTTATCTCGCCATCTTTTGTCTTCATGCTTGAGTGGAAGGGAATGGAAGTCTGATAAGTTTTTATGTTAAGATTATATTCCTGTTGACAAGTCGACAAGCTTGTTTCCAGCATTATGCCATTCCAATGGAAAACATAAAAGTGCAAGAAGGTCTTTCTCTTTGATGCATATTCACATATGTATATTTTGTCATTATTATCCCTGAGCATGCATGACTAGGCATGAGCGTGATATTAGAACATTTCTGCTACGTGTTATTCTTGCTTAATAGCAGGATGACGTTTCCAATCTGGAAATTTGCAAACTAGAGAAAAAAAGGGAGATGGATGTGGATCGATATCCATCTAGTTACGTGTGCTGTAGAATTAAAATAATGATAATAAAAAAATGGAAAGGGGATTATAGCTGGTGTGTAAATATCCAACTCATCTTTCCAGCCTTTCACTTGCTTTGTTTAATTCAAATAATAAAAAATATGTGAAATGTATTCTCATAGAGGATTGGATGTCATGCATTAAAAAAAACTCGCCTCATGCCCTCAACAACTCTTGTTATTACACGTATTAGATGGAGGTAAAAATGTAAATATATCAGCACCTTTCTCCCTCATATTCCCAGCGAGACTTTCTCCCCTTGTGAAAATGAGGATTTATACCTTGTGCAAATTGGCAAAATTGGCCACCTGGTCAAGACTCACTGTGATATATAAAAGGACAACAAAGGCTTGCTCTGGTATGAGTGGATGGTTTTGGTTTCCTTTCAAACTTTCATTTTCCCTCTCGACTGTCTCGACCTCCTCGCCTT
This sequence comes from Sinodicranocentrus sp. ZH6, assembly GCA_027743935.1. Classification (NCBI taxonomy): domain Eukaryota; kingdom Metazoa; phylum Arthropoda; class Collembola; order Entomobryomorpha; family Entomobryidae; genus Sinodicranocentrus; species Sinodicranocentrus sp. ZH6. The sequence goes on from JAHZNA010003259.1 coordinate 20,016, forward strand.
CTATGGACTTTGTCAATCTTTATAAATAATTCAGTCATAACGAGATATTGATTCTTTGGGAAACGCACTAGAAAAATAAAATCCGGAGCAGTTAAACTTCCATGTAGCTATAAGGATTCTCAGGTTGAGACATGTAATTCTCTTTTGGAATGAAGTAGTTGAGCAATATATTTTATTTTGTGAACACGATCCTTTAAATTGTTTAAATAAATAATAAATACTGCATTCATTTCAATATTTTCCCCTTTTGTGCCCAGCCCATCCCTTAATAGAATAGGATAACATGTTTACGGCGCCAATTCAAATAAGAGGATTAAGAAAAGGGGAAATTCAAATTTTAATATTCCTCCAACATCAAAACAACATCAGTACACTGCACATTTACATCCTATTGATTAAACCATTAGGATAGCTTACGGGGAAAACATGTAAAAATAGTAATTAGATTTTTCCATACGTCCACCTCTCCCTTGGAGAGGTATTACTTTTGGGTGAAAGCAAATATGAAAAGTACAACTGGATTTACTTTGTGTATTTCCTTCTCCCCTCACAACCCTTTTAAATGAAATATCGATTCATCAAAGGTTATAGCAGTAAACCTTGTCGAGTTTCTTTGGAATAAACAAAGAAATCTCATACACACACACTCTCATCCACCCTTCCTCCCTGAAAAAATATTGTTTGTTGTCCGCCTCCTTTGGATAGAATAGATGTTTAGCCTCCTCTCCCAGGTCAAAAGACATGTTCCTCATGTAGATAACTAATAATACTAGTTTATTACATCTCATACGTTTGGCAACTTGACAAAAGGGTTTGCTTTGAGAAGTGGTGGGTGAACCAGGCATCACCATTATCAACAAAACATCCATATACCACTTTTTTCTCTTCCTTGTCTGCTTCCATCCGAAGGAGGGAAAAAACTTTTTGGAAAAAAATGAAGGGAGAAAGTTGCTATTCATTTTATGCATGTATTACATCCTAATAGACATATATGCATGCATGCACACCTGCCTACATTTCCCTTCCATTCTTCCCCCGTTTTTTTTCTTCATTTATTTTCCAAGAGAGAAGAGTACCACCTACTCAGCACTTTGTACAAAGTGACAAGCTATTAAATATTCCCTCGAGGAGAGAAGTGAATAATGTGAGCAATAACGGTTCCACACAAAATTTTCACTAATGTTCAATGAGCTTTGATGATGTACATCTATACAGGGTTTCTCCTCAACGCATTTCTAGTTTTTTCTTTATCAGAGGAAAATAGAGGGAGAAAGGTATGGTGCGTGTATATATTTATTTTTTTAAACCAACTTTCCCTTCACTCTTTCTATATTTGTTTGTAGAAAGGATTTTTTCTCTCTCCTCAGATGTGAAAGTGAAAGCAAGTATCATCAATCCATTCTTTTGGCTGTAATAACAAACGCCTTTCAGCTGTTATTCCAGCTAAGGCTTGCGTAGTCCTTGCTTTTATTTATCATGGTTTGATATATGTGTATGTGTGTATTGCAGATATAATTTATAGTCATTCATGTACACCTTTCTATTCTATCCTTTTCTCATTCACTTGCTTTGAGAATCTTTTCATTTTTTTCCTTGCTTGTGAAAAGGGTGAAGAAGATGGGCTTTTTTCCAAGGTGCCTTTTCTAAAGAAATGGGAGTTGGGTTCGTTCTAGATTTTTCTCATTTAGACCTCACCTCAGTAATAGGTTGATGTTCATGGGTATATTAAAGCTTCTAAAGGGGATTCTCACTATAGACTAAATAGAAAGGTGGAGAATATGTATCCAGGTAATTTCCATTTTGTTCATGTTGTTTATTCCAGTGAATATATTTCTATTTATACAAGTATGAAAGAGATAGGTAGAGAAAGTGCGTGCTTTAATTTTCAAGTTAAGTACTTCTCCTTTTCAAAGAAAAAAACATTTTCATAAAGATATGAGGATCGATAAGTCAAAGGGCAAAATCTAAAGGGGAAAAATAAAAATAGCTCACGCTCTCCCCACACGCGTACAAGTTGTGAGTTGTTGTAACTTTATTTGCATGTAATTTTCTGGAAGTTGGCCAAACCACTTAATCGGGGAATAGTACTCTGCTAATGCCTTTTTTCCTCTTATCTCTCACCCTTCGAAAGAAACATGATGGGAAAAAGAAAGAGCGTTATTTTATTTTTCTCTAAATAAAATAATGAGACTGAGAATTTAAATGAGTAAAACGGGCTTGATGACTGATTGCTAAGTAACTTTTATCATATATGTTAATGAGAATTTTCTTTCTCAAGGCGGTTTTTTTCTCGGGAAAATGAAAGTATGTTTTCTCTCCAATCAGTATTCCCTCATCCCACTCAGTATATAATGATATGGTGAAAACAAGGGTGAATCAAGGAGATAAAAGGTTTTGCTAACATTGTAGACGTGATTAGGTGTTTTTATAGCATGTAATTAAAAGGGGCTGAACGAGGTGTCAATTTCTTTTGCTAATGAAGCAACTAGTAAAAGAGATGAGGTTGTGTTCATCATTGAGGAAATATGCGACGCGTTTATATTATGCTCCATTAAAATCCCCCTAAAATGAAAGGATCTCTTAAAGGAATTTGCTAAGAAGGGAGGTTCTTCTCGGTGAGGTGACAAAGTTTTCCAAATTAAGTTCATCCCCATCTCCCTCCCGACTATAGAAGGAGATAGTAGACAGTGCAGTGAGAAAGTCTACGGGAAAAAAAGTTTTGGAGAAATAAGGGCAAGCATAGGACTCGCCACAGTTTATATTTATATGCAAAGGTTTTGTTTGGAAAGTACAGTAATGACGGCAGCAACAAAGGGAAGACTTTTTGGAAAAGGAGAGAAGGGGTGGGAGGCTCCCTCATGGTCTATACTTGCCTCCTTTAGGAATACTAACAATATAATGGCAACTTGAACAACAGTCACAGCCGTAGCAATAATCATTCCAGGAGCAATACTCATAATCGTAATAATACTAATAATGTGAGTGCATTTCATTCCACATTGACTACACTCTCTGCTCCAGCCCTAGTCGGCTCTTTGTACTTTTGCTTTTGTTGTTTCCTCAGACAAAGATGTTGAATGTCACGTTCCATCTCGGGGAATGTTGTGCATGGGCTGGAAGTGTTTTTGTGTGTCGGGAGAGAAAAAGAGAAAATTTGTGGTTGGCGGAGAAAGTGTTTGGAACACAATGGTAGTTTGCAAGCGTTTCCCTATTTACTCTCGAAACACTGCTATAATTGGGTATGGTTGCCGGTTTCCAACTAATTCTCTGCTAATTTCCTGTGACCAGGTGGAAGTATATGCAAAACATTTAATCAATATTACTCTTTTTCTTTTTTAAAAATGATCCTGTGAAATTCAGACACAATAAGTTATATTCCTAGAGATATCCATACCCCACACGAATAAAACTTTCATCCTTCCCTATTCATTGACTGACTTGAAGAAAATGCAAAGGAAAGTATCCAGAGGGTAAATGGACTTCATAAATGTTAATGTTGAAATAATGTTTGTAAGAATGACTGTGAAAAGTGCCTTTGCAAACTCATAAAAAGTGTACAACAATAGAAGAGGGGGAAACTCGTTGAACGAGAATTTCCTTTGGAATCAAGTTCCACCAAAAACAAGAATGAGAGCATTGTACAATTTTTAAGTATCTTAGCGTGACGCTCTTTTTGCTACGCACAAAAACACACACAAAACTTGCCACAATAATAATATTTATTATAAGAGCGTCTCCGTATATCCACTTTGTTGCTGGGTTTGGAATATAATAGAGGGTTTATAACGTCTCCATATAAAAACCCGGGTAATAGGATATCCAGCCCACTTTCCATGCTACATTTTCTTCCTAAAGGGAAATCCATAACATTCAAAGACCACAAGAGCACTCCTATTTATTCCTTTACAGCGGGTGATTATGGCAAGTTGTAAATCCGCAAATCCAGATGTGATTTCATGAGTTTCCCGCTCACAACTTTGACGCCGGGATTTGTTTTTTCTCTCTTCCCTTTTCTTCCTCAGTGAAAATTCAAATGATTCTAATGATACCAGCCTAAGGAATGGTTTTACGCTGGATATGTGATTTAAAGATAGCTTTAATTTTTCTACATCCCGTGTTTTATATCTGGCTTTTACGAACCATCAAAAAATTGCGTAATGTTGATCCTAATGTAAACAAAGTGATGATGGTGTGAGGGTAACTGTGAAGAGGGAAGAGTGTGCAAAGTTATTGTTCCTTTATGGACGGATGTTTACATAAGTAACAAATTTCACGAGAAAAACATCGTAAAGGAAGAGAAGATAGGTAGTAAAGGGATCCAATGATGATCATTGACGACTTGATTTCTTCATGTGTAAAACACATAAACCTTTAAAAAAAAGTTGTTGACAAGCTGATCATGGAAAATAAAAGAAATATATGAGAACACCAGGATAAATTGAAGGGGGTTGAGTCCACGAGTAAAAAAGCTTCCTTCCTCCAATTACCGGTTGTATTTTGTCACTTTGTGAAGGCTTGTATTGAATCAAATCCAGGGTGACTCCATTGAACAAGACTTTCCATGACCTCCTTTTGCTAGATCTAAAAAAGAGAGCTTTTCGCACATTCCCGGCTTGTTGACACTGAAATCCTTTGTTTGCCTAAAATGTGGGGAAACAAAAGGTACCAAAGTCAAATCCGTTTGTCCTCTTGATAACACGCTTTCCTCTGATATTTCACACTTGAGGGGAAACAAGGGGAGTAAAGTTTATTCATGTAGTTTTCCTTAGGTAGATCAGGTTTGGCTCTTCTTTAGAAGAAAAATAAAATCATAATTCTTCTCACATTAGTTTCACCTGAGCTGACAAAGGAAATCAAGAGGAATGTTTGAAGGGAAATTCAAAGGGTCAACTATAAGCCACCCTTTAAAAAACGTCTTTAGGATTTATGTTAGGTGTGAACTCAAAGGGAAAATCATTTACGGGTTGTGAACTCTGTGAAATTGGATTTTTCTTTTAGCATGTTTGCAAATCACTAATGATTTCCATCTCCAGCTTGGTAAGCCAATGTGCAAATGATGTACTTGACAAGGTTAGCGAAACATGTGTAAGGGGTTTCGCATCAATTCTTTTTGTGTATTGATCCAAAGTAATGTAGTGGATGGGGTTGTGTGGTGAAAACTCATTCAATTCTCGTTTAATATTCATTCTTCCACGCTCCCATGAATACATTTTCCTTTCACCCTTTGAATGCATGAAGAGCTTATGAATTTTTAAGAATTAAAGTGAGTGGAAAATCCCTCTAGGAAAATATCTTTATGTGGCTTGCCGTGAAGGGGAACTTAAAACTTGCGTATATCACTTTATTTCAGAGAAGTTCACTTCATTTCTTAATTTGAGTAAAAATCGCCTTTGATTTTGCTTTGCTCGAGTATTCCTATATTTCCTATACTGATTGTGAGACAAGGATAATAAAACATTTTGGAAAAAGGAAAAGCAGAGCTTCTCTCTTCAACTTTCTCTCAAGATGAAAGATTTCCATTCAAAGATGGCTTTAGCTTGTCATATCCTTTTAAAACCTTTACATGCTCCATTACCTAAAGGATTTTCTTTTTGAAATCTTCATAGAATTATCCTACCTAATTGCCTCTTACGGTTTTGTTTGATGTGGAGGATTATTGGAAAATATGATAAAGCTCAGCTTCACACTTGACATTACACGAAAAATCCTTTTCCCTAGAGTTCCCAAATGGATAAATCTTTCAACATTTTCTTTCCCCGCAATCAAAAAGGAAGGAGGTGAAAATCCACTAAAACTCCTCTCCTTTTGAGACAAGTACCATTATTAAATTTCCTCTCAAAGCAGTCATCCATTTAGAGCAAGGTAGACTAAATCAAGTCCAATTTTCCACAAGGGCGCGTACGCTATCAGTCATTCAAACAAAGTGAAGACAAAAATCTACTAGATTCTGTAAAAAAACCATATTTCTCCAATTTCACCCCTTTTTTATACGGTCCATCCTCGTAGTAAAACCTGCCATGAAGATAAGACATGTACAAGGGAGATGATACAATAAAGGATTTTCTGGATTTTCCTAAATACTCTCGGTGATATCCTCTCTGAATTTTTTTATTTCGTTTTAACCCAAGTAAAATAAGGGCAAGGGCCGAAATCTACTGGAAAATGTATTGAGACTCTTTTTATTCCTTTAACGACAAGCAACAGCCCGAATGGTTTTGTAGAGTTTGCACAAAAAAATATACAATTCCCCCTTTTTCCAAGAAAGTAGGTTTTCCTTCAAGAAAAACTCTTTATGGAGTAGAGAAACAATCGGATTTACACATCTTCCCATCTTTATTCCCACGTATGTCAGAAATGTAGAAAACTTGGAGTTGCACATAACCCATCTCGTTTTGCATTTTCTTGCTTGCCTCCTTCCTCCAAGAAATCCGGACGGAGGAGAGCTACTTACTAGACACTTAAGTCGTTACACGAGTAACATATGTAGACTTGTGAATACGGTTGGGTAGCTAAAGCTGGAGAAGAAGAAGAAGAAACACCTTGTGCACAGTCCATTCCTTTCTTGGGTTCCAGTGTCATACACCATTTATGCACACTCCTTCCACAAAACTACCCAGGCCAGGAACTTTCCGTTTGTCAGCATTAAAATAGAGCGAAGCGACTCTATCTTCTTTTCTCGGAGAAAAAAATAGTAGTTCTTTTGGCGATGTGAGTGTTGTAAGTAATCTGATAGATCGTCTCGAGAAAAAAGGTCTCAAAGATGCTGAGCCGTTCAAATCGGAATATGTGAGTATTACAGACTCAAATCAAAAGGGATCCGATAGGATTTTCTTTTTTCCCCAAGACTTTCTCTCCTCTTAAAAAAATACAAACTTTCTCTATAAAAGTCACTCCTATGGAAGGAAAACACAAGGTTGGAGAGAAAAAAAATATATACACATTGGAATGAATTGATTCACTCCATTTTCCTACTTTAAACTTTCCCTCCTTTTTTTGGTACTATAGATGGCTAAACATATACACAAGGAATAAAGATGATGACGCTAATGTACTCTGGCTTTCTCCTACTGGTATACTTTTTATTCAACATGGGGAGGAAGGATGAGGAAAAAAATCGAAAAACACGTAGTTTATATCTGTCCCTGTTTTTCTCTACAGAAAAAAATAGATACAGATATCCCCTTCCCTGAAAACTACAAAGATTGACAGATGACGTAAGCCAAAAAAAAAAGGGAAGCTCAAAATGCACATACATTTTTTTCCCAGAGAGGAATCTAGAAAAAAGTCACACGGAGAAATGAATAGGTACACATATTTCCGTTTAATGCTCAACTTGCAGAGTCCAAAGGAAATGTGTGTTTTTCCGAGTTTCCTTCCCAAAGAAGACACTTTGCTACACAAGAGGGAAGGGCAGGAAGACTAGAGAAATTGGCACTTACTTTACATACATTCTTTCAATCATTGGAAAAGGAAACAGGGATGTGTGTTTTCCGAGTTTCCTTCCCAAAGAAGACACTTTGCTACACAAGAGGGAAGGGCAGGAAGACTAGAGAAATTGGCACTTACTTTACATACATTCTTTCAATCATTGGAAAAGGAAGCAGGGTTCATCTCTTGTGCACTTGTGATACACACTCACACATTTCTCCATCTCAGGTCAAAAGTTAAAGGAAAGCTATAAAAAAGGGGGAAAAGCTACTTTCGAAATTGCCCACACTTTCTTTCAACTCCAGCACATATACATTCGTCCAAGAGGCATAACCATAATACAAGTTTAGTGCATACCTATGTTTGAAAAAAAGTGCAAGTTTTTTTGGCAGGTATATCAACTACAACTACGCATCATGCCTTTGTGATATATATCTTACCTTTCCCTTGCATGTGTTTAGTTGAAGCCTATATTTTTTCTTGCAAGAGTCAAGTTCCCATTTACTCTTGAAATATAAAGTTCTTACATGTCCAAACAAGCGGGAGAAAGTGAGTGACAGGGGAAAAAAGTCGTCTATAAATTTATAATGCCAACTTGGCTAAAACTCTGGAGGTAAGTTACATTTCCACTTTGGGATATAGACGTTGTCCCCTTTGATATGAATATAGGCTGATATCTTTTTTCTGGTATGAAGTGAGAGTAAGTTTTCATAGTTGGTGTGCAAAGCTGAGGTAACTAGCGAACCTTCCACCAAATTTGGTCTTAAATTTGAACATGGAACAGCTTTTATCATCCGTATCTTGTCAACTTAACTGACGTATTAAGGCTTCTGCAACTTCATCCCACCTTCCTTCGTCGTTGACAACAGAAAAAGCCGCACACCAGAAAATTGCTAGTGAAAACGGAGAGGGAGAGCAACACCCATGAAAAAAGACGACAACAGTATCACTCAACCTTTCTCTCTGGAATGTAAAAAGATATCCTTGTAGGAAATCTCATTCTTGAAGATCCTATGCTATCTTGTATACACGAATATATGTCTAGAATCCTCTTTCACGAAGAGAAAAAAATTCAACTTTCTCCCTTCATATGTTTGTGTGAGTATGTGGAGTCTCGGCTTTTGCTCACTTCTATTATCATTTCATACCCTTACTTCCTCAGTTTGTTGCCGGATGCTTGGAGAAAAAACTAGGAATGGAGGAGGATGCCTCCATTTCTCAAAATGCGAACGGAATTTTCCAATGGGAGAGGTTGGATCTTGGTGTTAGTTAGTACTCCAGGTGTTCATTGGCAAGACTCCAGAAACTTACTCCTCTTTCCCAGTTTATCACATAAACTAATGGCATCTATCTCTCGACTACGTGTTTAAATTCTCCGCGAGTTATTGCCTAATTTAGTCGAGACGAAATTACAGATGAGCTTTTACATTCTTCCTATTATATCCCTTATGTATATCAAGGACCACACAGGGAGAGGAAGGAGAAGAGTTTTTTTTTTGCTGTTCATTACGATGAAAAAAATAATACATTTTCCTCTTCCTCTCGACTCAAAATGAAAAGATGATATAGCTAAGGTAGGATCTCACCTGGAAAATGACATTAGGTGGAAGAAAAATATGAGGGGAAAAATTGAGAAGCTGACAATTTTCTTTGCTACCTTTATACATGGAAATCCCTCCTCTGGAAAGAGTATGAACATGTTCTCCTATGCATTTTGTCCGGTAATCATGGTGTTATTTTTGGGGAGCAGCTATTAAACGGGTTTTAGTGGGAACTTGCCTAATGTGCGTATAAAGGCATTAAATGGTTGAGCAATAGATGGGCGGAGTGATGGAGTGCAAAATATTAGGGAAATCTGTGCTCACTCACATTCTCATGAACAAGCAAGCTGGGATACTTTGCAAACTTTGTAATAGCTTGTAATTAATGAGGGAATTGTTATGGGAAAAAATTAGCCTGCCAAATGCTACCAGCTGTTTCCTCCATGATGGAGGAGAGAGGGTGTACTTTTGAAATCTCCTATACTCGGAATCAAATCCTATGAGAAAATTGTAGCATTCTTCAAATATCTGGTTTCTGGATTTGGACTCATTTACCTTTGCCAGTTTTAATTGAAGAGAAGGGAACACTAGCAGGGATTTCGGTATTCGTATCCATTTATGGTGAGCACGGTGTATTTATTGTCATGTGTTTTGTCTGTATATCAGCTTGCTTTCACTTGGAAATTGTTTACGGTGAAATGAAGTTAGTCAAAGTTGGAATAACAAAATCAACCCTTTTTCTGCCCTATGAATTTTTTATGGAGCGGATGCTCCATTATAGGCCACCGGTCGAGAAGTAATATTCACGATTCAAAGGATGTGAGAAAACCTGCTATTTTAATATTGTTATGAAAGGATGATCATTTCCTTGAAAAGGAAGAAAAGATTTCTAAAAAAGAAACTCTCGTCTGATTAACCTTCTCTGCGAAGCTGAGTCGTAAACCTAGTTCCGTTTTTTGGTATGCAGAGGAAACGAGCTTACGTTCCTGGAAAACCTTGGAAAAAAATTTTCTCTGAGAGTAAACGGCAACGCTGGGTTTCTCGTCACTTCATCCCATTCCATGTAGTCCTCCTTTTGCCGTTAAGAAAATTTATGGAGAAGGGTTGCCACAATATCCTTTTTCTCCTAGAATTATTATAGTAAAGGACCTTTGTACAGTTTTCAAACTGGTTTCCTAGCACAAACACCTTTAGTCCTTGTGTTAGCCTTATGGGGAAAGGGTGCGTGGATTTGAAACCACTTTTTATTTCCTAAAACAAAACGGAAATTTTCCCCTCCTATATATATATAAGTCCATCTTCTCTTTTGACTTTCTCTTGGAGAAGAAAGTTGAGCAAAAAAATCTGTTTTCTACTCAACTTCCTTTACAGTTTTACTGAGTAAACAAGATTTTTTTTTGTTTTCTTGCTGAGTCTCCCTATATTGCATAATACTGTTTACATTTAAGTGTCGGCATTTTCTCTACATGTTTTCCCCTAAGAAACTTTCCCTCATTTTTTCACCACTCCCTTTGTAGTTTTCCCTTGTTTTGTACTCAACTTATGTAGGAAATTGGGTGGAAAGAAGATCTCCCATTGTATAAAAAAAGTGAGCAGTTGACTTAACCTCTTTTGACCACTATTTTTTCTCCTTGCAAGAAACTCTTTTCTTTTTGTTCCTACCCTCCTCCTTTATAAAATACACACATATATGTAATATTTTTCCAACTGGGATAGGAAAATTGGTATCTTCTTTCTTAAAGATGTTCACTATCCACTGTAAAATGTGTGAGTGGGGTAGAGATTTATCACATAGTCAATGATAGCCGACATATTTAACTACCTGGGTAATTTAATGGACACCTTTCACTGTGAATGGGGATGTTAGAGAAAAGTCGCTAGGATATAGAACTCTTTCCAATGTATATTCAAACTTGCTTACTTTCCCTTTCCATAATAGAGCTTCAAGGTATGACTTGGATCTTGGATTGGTGTGTTCAATACTGAAAAAAAAAGTTGGCAATCTTCTCCTTTCCCAAACGTTTTCACTGCACCGGCCCTTTCACACTTATGGATAGGTATACATAATATATGTCAAAATGAATCCCTTTCTCCTCTCGTGAAACATGTCTTCTGCAAAGTATTGTAAAATAGTGTTCCTCTGAGCACGGACAAAGTGGAGATAGTGATCTAAGACAAGTTGTATAATTTCATACAACGACATTGTGTAAAAGATATTTGTGAGGGGTTTTATAAATGCAGTGGAAAAAAGTGAGAAAGTAACAGCCAAAGATGCAAGAGAGGGAATGAAGTTGAAAGATAAGTAGGAAGTAGGATGATGGGAAATGATACCAGAGGGACTCTGGCTTTTATGATAAGCTCAACTCAGCACTTTACGATGCTTTGGGACGCCACTCCCCTTTTCTTGTTCCTTTCTTGGCCATATTTCTTTACACCTTTGGAGCCCTTCTCGAATGAAGGTACATTGGTGAAATCCTTTTGTAGAGGTTATGGAGAAGGAAAGAAGAAAAACTGTCATCTTTATAAAATCATTCAGCCTTTCATTAGCCTTGCTTTGGGATATGAAAATAATAATACGTGTTTGTGATCTAATTTTGAAAAATTCTTTTCTCTTTCCAGGTTTCCAAACAAAGACTGCACAAGCAATTATGAACTGTATTCAAGCCAGAGATTCTTGTATGAATCATACAGCATGTCACCCTATTTTAGAGGTAGTGCCCCGTGTCTGCGGTGCTGAAAAAGGTATGACAACCTAAATCCATGTTATTTTTCTACTCAAATTAATCCCATTCTTTCCTGATAAAAAAGACTTTGGATTGATTGATGATCGTGAATCGGAAAACAAACCTTGCGCTTATCACCCCTCTATATAAACCATTTACGCAGAGTGCAGCTTTCATCAAACCCCCTTTCTTTGACTGGGCGACAACAATATATAATACAAAATGTAGACGTGAGTCTAACCACAAAGTCAATGAACCACAGTTACACACTAGCATGCTTCCATGTACTCAATTTCTCTTCTCTTTGTACATTCCTAAGGTATGAATTATATATGAAAATGACATAATTTGATTGAAATCCAGACCGCTCAGAACAAATACACTGTATCATACACGGACAAAACCATCAATTAGGTGAAAGCATTTTCCCCTTCAACCTAAACATATATATATTTTTCTGCCGAGTTTCACTTTACTTGCAGTTTGGGAAAAGGAAATAAAAGCAAGGAAAGCGGAAGACATTTTTTATATATTTTTGTGCACTTTTTCTCTCCTTTTTGGTTGCACTCCATATCTCATTGTATTCCACTTTAGCAATGTAAACAAGCCTCTGTAGAATTCCCGGTGGTTCCTCTCTCCTCATGTGATTATGAGAGGTGGACTTGAGCAAAACAATAAATTTTGTTGAGGCACCATCCACATTCCTGGGCTTCCCAGTGGTGGCAACTTCTCAGCAAGTCTCCTACTGTGAAAATCCACTAAACCAAGGGTGCATTATGATAGTGTAATTTTTACCAACTTTTTCCCTCACCCTTATTTTCTTGCATGGATATTTTACGTCGGTGGAGGCAAAGTGGCCACCAATGTAAACATTTCGAGGTATGGGGTAAATTGTAAAAAAACTTGGTGTGGATCAACCGACCTTATTTTGCATACTTGGATTTCATGATTACTAGTGAAAGCTGGGAGAAAGCTAGTTTGCTTTGGATAAATCCATACATCACGCAAGTAAGACGTGTTGTGAAACCCACACATTAGTTTTGTTGAGGTATAAAAGAAAACGTAGAGAAAAGAGTGCATGGATTGGTGTATCCTTAAAAAAAACACATTCATATGCAAAAATGTACAAAGAAAGAAAACTATATTCTTTTTCATCTTTCCCATATCTTTTTGAAGAAACGCGGGAAAAACTTTCTTGGGATATAAATACGTTCAAACTTGGTATCATTTTAGTTAAAGGATTTTTTCTTTGCTAGTAGCACGCAATATATAGAATAGATGGGAAATGAAGGAAAATAGATTTTTTCAAGCTTTCTTCCGAATTGGAGAAAGTGTGCAAATCCCACTTGCACTTTTGGCATGTGACTGAGAGTCCAAAAGTAAATGAAGTTTTTATATGTATTCATATATATAACCTAGTTTATTACAAGGAGGGGTGAGGAGTTGCAAGGGAAAAGAAGGCTTTTTTTAAGAAAATTTTCTTGTGCGTGTATTTCTCTCTGAATTTTCTTTTTTTTCTCATCACGCAATATACCCACCTGGACATTGAGCTAGGGCTAAGCATTTTGTATTTCGCGAGGTGGTATAACTATATCCACACCTTTGCTTTATTTTTGGCACACTTTCCTTCACATTTTTTTCCCTAGAGTCTTACCTCTGCATAATATGTTTGGATTTGAAGGCGTTACCGATCCCCGTCTTAGAAAGAAAGAAGGTGCACAAAAAGTGTAAAAAGGGTATTGCTTGCTTTGCTCAATATATATATATATATATAAAGTGAAACTAGACTACTGGACATGGGGTACAGATCGATTCTATAATTTTCAAAGGTGCTCGCTTATTCTACCTTGTATACCGTCTATAATATATAGACGGAGCCCATACACGGAGTAATCACGTTTTTCCATGTTCCACAAAAAAAATCCTGTGCTACATCATCAACTTCTAATTAAGGCTGCCAGATTTAATACCTGGTTCAGGTGTAACTTAACCTCTGTTTAGGAGAACGACTTGGTAAAACCCACTCACGGAATGGGGGGATTATTTAATTCAATTTTTTAAAAGGTAAAAAAAAACTCGAGCCTTTTTGGTGATAGAGTTTGCACAAGAGGAGAAATCAATATTTTGTCAATTTTTTTTGCAATGTTCGATGAACTCCTTTCACCCTTAGAAAATGCAGGCTGAAGGCTTCACCAGTTTGATAATTTAGATGGTTTGCATGCAAAGCTATTTTTGCTTCCTGGTGTTTCCTGTAATTGGTGATTTGTGAAAAGTAAAAAAAAAAACAGGATTTTATTGCCAAAGCACGTGATAAATCTCTATCAACTACGCACCCAATTTTCCATGCGAACATATGATGACACACTTTTGTAGATCTAAACACACAACTTCACCTTTTTCCCTACAGCTGACTAAACGATTTCCCTAATAACTGCCAGACTTTTTGCATCTGTTGTCCAGAGACAGGAGATAAATTGTGGTGATATCACAGTTGGAGAAAGACAAATAGCCTTGTACTCCTGGAAATGTTTTCCCTCTTCTATCCCACCATTTTCCCTTGTTAAAACACAACAAGAAGTTATTCTCTCTCTCACAAATAGGGTAGCTGTTTTAGGGAGAAAGTTAGTGTCTTGTTTCCCCCCTCATTTCTGGATTATGATGGCATGAGTCACGATAATTAAAGTATTGCTCTTTCGAAAATAGAATTAAAGAGACACTTTTTTTCTCCACGTGTCATCCTTTTTTCTCGCCCTGGAGAAAATCAAAGTGCATCGTTTTCCCAAGTTTTGAGCAATTTACTCTAAAAAAATTGAGCCAGAGTTGAGTGTTCTTTAAAAATATGTATATAGGGCTGTATATAAAGGGAATTGTTTTGTCTTTCCACATGTGGCCGATTTTACCAAAAATTCGACCACTTTTTACTTCCACAGGCTAGTCCAAATAAAAAAGAATGCTGATCACCCCAACAAAATATTCTACTTTTAGGTCTACATATTTCTCGATGGTTTCTCTCCAAAGCCTAGCGTGAAGAAATCCTGAGAGAAGAAAGTTTTGTGAGGAAAGCATGAGAAGGAGTGGTAATGATTCTCATCACCACTACAATTTTACTAATACCTCTCCACCATTACAAAGACTGGAAAGCGTGAGAGAGGCAGAGGCAACGTTAGTTTTGGTACGGAAGCAACCTCATACTTTTGATTGTGATGAATGAAGCAATTAAATATCTAGGAAGGTGAAAAAGCACAAAGGATTTTCATCCTATCACCCGTTCAAAGTTCTCCAAGAGGGAGTAAATGACTGTGTGTGTGTGGAGAAAGCCAAGGGAGGGAGGAAAAATTTCCAAGTCTGTGTAGCATTTTCCACCTTGATCTTGTCCCTCCATCTCCACAGTAAAGAATAGGATAAAAGTATAAAAGCGAGAGAGGACGCATGGATGAGTTGACTCTATGCTTTCTCCCTCCCTCCAGCTGGTTGTAAGTGACTCATGTGGAAAAACGGTCACAGACAGTGAGATTTTCTCTTTTTTCTCCACACACACAAACATTTCTCTGCTGAGGGGGCCAACCCAGTTGTGTGTGCAAGAGAGAACAATCAGCGCACTGCATTGGGATGTTATTATTGTCCACAAGCTTCCCCATTACATTCCCTTCCTTCCTGGAAGTTGGAGAGGGAAATTTTCACAGACAATTTATAAATAGAGGGCTAACTAGAGGGGAAAATATATTCTCTTTTGGAATCTCTAAAGGTTACCGTGACTAGCTCAAGTGATGCCGAGATCCAGAGAGGAAAGGTACTTAGGTAATCTCACATGTGTGGCTATTTAGTTCTCCGAAAAAATTAGAGCGGATGTGGGGAGACCTTTGTGTAAAAAGGAAAGTGCTCCAAAAAACCAATGTAGACAAAGTCATCAACAATGTATGAGCCGTCATTCTACTCCTTTTGCATGGAAAGTGGCTGTGCCAGATTTGTAATATTTGCACTCCTCCGGTTAATGAAGGAGAGTGTGATTTATCTTGAATCTTTCCAAAAATGTTGCTGATGGTGCAGCTTCTTCTCTTTTGTTTTAGCTTTGGCCATTTTATAGCAAGAGGCGGTAGCAAAAATACAAAGATAAAAACACATCTTTAGCCCAATCTTTCTCCTTAAAGTTGTGTAAACAGTTGGAAGAAATTAGTAATTAAAAACCTACACTCTGTTGTCAAGATGAAAAGACAGGATTGCATAATCTCATTAAATGACTTACTTTTGTGGGCGTTGAGGGCGTGTCTTTCAAAACGGGATTTTTTCTCCAGCTGTCTGCTCTCTTTACCGGATTTTGGCTTTTCTCTTGAAAAAAAGGATTTAGCAAACTGGATTTGCATTCCACGCAAATGTCTATGACATCATCAGGATTTTAGGGATTCATGATAATAGGCTCACTTATAATGGGATCTTAATGCGCCTTATGACGTTACACTCTCAGGTTAAAAAAAATGCATGTAGTCATCAAAAATGTGTACATGTGTGAGTGTGTGTGACCTACATAAAAAAAGTCAGCAATCCTCTCAATTTTTTTTCATGAGTTTTACCATTTTAAAAAGAAGAAAAAATAACACGACGGAGTACAGCCATTATAGGAGTCAGCTTGCTTTCTTTGCTCTCACATGTGCGTTTTATATGATGATCTAGATTCCCAACTGTTTGTAACAATGTAGTGAAGAGAAAAAATCGTAAAGTTTTTTTGTCCATCTCCAAGAATAACATCTTGTTCGACATTGTTTTTATTTAAAAGAGTATAATTTTCCCAAGATGAAGATGACGGCTAAATGTCACCACATAGAAAAGGGAAGAAAGGGTATATTTGTCTACAAAAATCCCACATATTCTTCTCCCGGAAATATGTTCATGTTCCTGCACACCACATGATTTTATGATACCTCTGAAAATTATCCCGGTTTGGTGGTTGGTGGTAAATGGGGAAAGTCATATGCCATGTATGAGGGCTGCACACATGTCAGAAGAAAATTACATGACTGTAAAATGCATAATCCACCATGACTCCGTTTTCCTTCCGAGTCGCGGCTTAGACACTTGTCATGTACTTTTATATTTGAGGTTTGATCACATGCAACCTTATATGCAACATGGAGCTCTCCAAATCCAGCAAATCTTTTCCAACTTTTGCAAAAGAAAATGTAGAGGACAAAGGAGTTGTTTTTATATAATGGGGATGTGAGTTGGATGTTGATTTTCTCACACAATAGCTAACATTCTATGTTAGCTACATGTGCTTTCCTCTAATACTCTTTTTTCTTGGTTATCTGGAAACCCATTTTATACCCATTTCCCTTCCCCTTATCGTATCATAATCATTGAGAAATTTGCTTGGAGAGTGAGCTCATCATAATATCATGGGAGGAAACACATGCCGCCATAATCATACCCAGAAAAGGAGAAAGTGAAGAGAAAGCTTGTAAAAAAACATTGTATCCCTGTTCTCCCCGAGTTGCGAGTGGAAAATGGGAGCTTTTAGGAGAGCCCCATTTTAAAACAAATGGTGACATGAGCTTATTAAAGTTGACTTGCTCAACTTGCAATTATGTGAGTGAGTGTGGCATATGCTCAAACAGTAAGTGTGTGGCTATGCCATGTGTGGTGTGGTTTTTGCGAAATCAAGAGAACATTTTCGGGACGTGAGGCAACCACTATCAAAATCCAACTCGAATACAGGGAAAGCCGCAAGAAAGAGAAAAAAATCTTTTTCCCTTTCCCATAATCATATATATTTTCCCCCACCGCCGGGCATATTATCATGTATAGCTATGTACTCACATATACATAGTTACCTATAGAGTATCAAGCTGGCTTGTAACTTTTGACTGAAATGTTGACTCTTTCCAGCACGTCATAATATCACACACTCTTTTTCCAAGTGGTTTCCCTGCTACAAGAGAAAAGACGGTGGACACTAATGATATCACTGCCACTCACCCACGAAAAAATAACTAGAGTGCTTGCCATAGTGACCGTTCATAATATTCCCTCTGATTATCCTCCACCACGAGGGAAACCACAAATATACACGTTGTGATAATGGTAATCATACAGTTATTAAGGAACTTTGGCTATATATGAGAGCATGTCCTGCAATCCTTTACTTTTCCTCAAAATCCTCTACACTTTCTCATCCGTTGGTGGCCATTATCATGCATGTCTTTCTGGCAACCGCACACTTGGGCTGAAGTCGTTGTAGTTTTTTGGAAAAATAAAACAATGTTCGCAACACATGTGTTGGTTGTTGCTGTATAGTGCTTAATCATGTTGTTACGGGATTTGGGTCAGAGTGTAGTAATTGCGACTTTTAACTTTCACTCGGGACTATTCATGCATTATGTAAAGTGAACTGTGACAAAGGGTACAAGTTTTTTATTGAGAAAGCTCCCTGTGTGATTTCCCTCTCGTGGATACTCTCGTTTGAATCACCTTGGGAGGTTTTCTGCAGAATGATTTTTTTTCAGTTTTTCCTTCGTCGCTGGTAAGCTTGAACTTGTTTTTTGATATATCAGGAATGAGGATTAATTGAGAGTGCCCTTTTAATGAACCATCTAAACGTGGAGATTGGAATTGGAGAGAGGAATCTAATGATTACAATTTTATGTCTTATTTTCCATCGTTGCGGAGACGGAAAAGGGTAAGAATGAATTTGTGAATGCTTAATTCCCATCATTTATTCAGCAAGGGAACAACAATCATTATTGCATTTTTGAAAATATTACTGCTAACATTTTGGTTCGTACTCGAGTAAGTAAGAGAAAGTGAGGTGATCACTGTTAAAAATTGGCAGACTTGAACATATGTGTATCCATACTTGTGTAGAAAGTAAAAGGTTTTGACAGGATACATCTTGTGTGCTGATTTATAGAAAGAAATATGTGAAATATGAAGCAAGTGTAAAAGCGGAAGTTAGCCTTTTCACTTGTACGTGTGTGTCCATGATAGCCCCACTTTGTAATATTATTATGCAAGGCAAATGATGACAACTACTAGCTGAAAGGAGAGAGGGAGAAATCGGAGAAAGCCAAGCACCACCCGTCTCACTTCCTTCGTGTGTCCTTTTTATCACTGAAATTATGGGGAATGTAAATTGCACTAGTATAAATCTTGTTGTCAGTTGTGGCTTGCTCATCTTCCGCATGATTGTGAATGCTTGACTTGCCATAAATTGTTAGCGGGGGTTTTCCTTCGAAAATCTGTACGAGATCCATGATGTCCTCTTCCCTCGGAGAAAGTAGAGTTCGTGTTCTCCTATCTGGTTCCGTGGGTGTGTCACCTATAAAATAAAGAAATAAAGAGTTCAGTTGTCCCTATAAGAGGGGTTGAATTTTTTCTCAGTAGGAACGTAAAAGGGAAATTTTTCAACTTCCGACACTCACTTTTTCTGAAGGCCAAAATATTCCCGACTTCCTTCCGGTACCCTGGAGAATTTTCTTTAGGGTTCATGGCCGTCTAGGGTAATCTTTTTGGAATAATTATATACATGGAAATAGATCGAAGGAGAAAAGGCGTAGAGCAATATATGAGTTTTTTCTTTATACCTACTTTGACTTAGACTTGTCTCGGTTATATTTTTGTTGGAGAAGACGCTAAATGCAAAGAAGGTCGTGAGTCGCTGCAAACCTGAAGAATTTTTTACTCTTGATAAACTTTTTTTTTCATTTTCCCTCCGTGTGCATCCACTCGTTGGCCTTGTCACGTTAGAAAAATTTCCGTTGCTTCATGCATGTCGAGATAATAATATGCTGGCAATTTTCATTAGTCATCTCAACTTCAAACCCTGCATGTCCCCTTAACTTTCTTCTTGAGGATCATTGAACTTCATATTTTAAACTTTTGCTTTGGAATAAGCAGAGGATATTGTGAAACAAATGTGTAATATAAGGAATACAGCTTTGCCCTCATTTCCCTTGGTGACTTTTACCCAAAGTATATTCATTTCTTGAAAATTTTCTAGCACTTTCTCTCCGAAAACACTTTCTTATCCAATGCTTCAGTTTCTCCGAAAAAAATCTCATAACTCGTCCCCTTCCCTTTTTCTCTAATAACATACGGTTGTCCTATTTTGTAAGCTACCTTAATCCGGTTTATCTTATACTTTAAAAAAAACGAAATATATTAGAAATGTCAAGGAGTAAAAGAGAAAGCTCCAAATTGTAGTGTATACGTTGAAAGCCTGCTATACATCCGCTAGAAATACGTTCATGTCAAAAATTAATATTTATTCCAAACAGTACATTCCATGGAACCTTTCTCAAAAATAATTTCTCCGGCTGAAAGGATTGGCGAGGAAAATTCGCGTCGTAAAATTACCACCAAGCTGTACTCACACTAGAAAAGAGAAAGTATTACAATGTCAGCTTTTAAAGGGCTCCTTCGTCATGCACAAGAGTGTGTGAATTCACAGAATGAGAAAGTGTCGAAATATTTCTCAAAGGGTTGAATTCTCACGTGATAAATGTATAAATCCCAATATGGGAAGAAATGAAGGGGAAAAAATGAATGTAAACACGTTCGAAGCCCAACTAGGAAAAAAAATGTTTCTGCGACTTGCGTCACATTTCAACCTTTCCTCTATCTCATTTCGTATTACTATTTTTGCAACATTGGTGCTCAAATGTAGAGCAATAAATCTGAAACTATCCTAGTTCCCCAGGAAATGAGGAAAGTTGGAAGGATTTGTTGTCGTAAAAATTAGAGTGTAAAAATGACAACAATTTTTGATAGTCATGCAAACTCAACATAGAAAAGATGGATAGAAGTGAGCAATTCTTCATTTACCTAAGTGTATACGTGTTTCCTTCCAATTTAATCACGAGTGGAAAAATTTCTCTCAAGTACTATCACAAGAGCAATACGTTTTATTACATCTTCTCTCCCATTTCATCCTTGTAAAGTTTTTTTTCCCCTTTACTTGCTTCCCACCATCTTTTTATCCTTTCCCATTTTCTCCATTTCCACGGTTTATTTTCGCCGGGAGTGAAAGTGATGAAAACTAGGGAAATTATAAGAGTGTCGGCTTAGCAAGTTGACATATCATCGTGGAAAAGTAAATGTGGGCATTTGTATTACTAATGATTATGAAAAAGTTTAAGACGTTTTGGAGAAGAAAAAATGTCAAAAGGGCAAATAGTAGGTTTGTCTGCTGACATATAGTCCTTGTGCAAAGGGAAAGATGCACTTTAGAGAGAAATATGATGAGATGAGTGGAAACCATTTGTCTCGTTTTCTTACCTTGGCTTCATTTTCAGGTTTAAAATTCATGGACGCAAAGTACACTGGATTGTTTGACATGGAAGGAAAGGTCTTAATTTTACCATATCAAGTTTTAAATGTCAAGTGAAATACAATCTTGAGAAAAGAGATAGTAGGTGGATTTTTTCCAGGGCTTGGGCTTCGCTACAAACTTTTTGTATCCTACTTATTTTGAGAGTGTTGACCATTCCCAGGATAAATTTTGAAAATGAATATGAGCATTATTTTGTAAAGGATTTCCTTGAAAGTTTTAATGGCTCAAGCTAAGAGGATAGGAAAAAGGAATTTATTTTCAAACTCGAGAGAATATAACGGAAAGGGTATTATGTTACTTTTGCCTTCCTCGTTTATTTCGCCAAAGGTCATGTGAGAAATGAGGTCAAGCTTTCTAGAAAAATACAAGTCAAGCAAATATACAAATGTGATAATGAGTGTTGTTCGCTGCGAGGGTGGGAGGAAAGGTAGGGTTAAAAAGTAATTAAAATGGGAAGAAGCAAAATGTTTTTTTTAATTCCAGCTTCCGCACATATTTTTGACATTCATAAAGTGGAGCAATTAACATGATTGTAAATTTTTGGTGTTTTATAGAAAAAGATCCTTATCCTGTTCACGCTCTACCAACTTGTGATTATGCTCTAGACGTGTGTAAAAAGGAAAACAAGTGCATTAAACTATACCGAAACTTCCAACAGCACTGCAAGCAGTCAGATGACCACTGTTTAATGCAAGATGGGTAAGACCTTTGTCCTTCTAAGATGAACCGACTCGCGCAAGGAATCATCTTTTTTCATCATTTTACTCCATTTGTGGTTTCTAATCGTTAGTTGGTTTTTATAACGAGGCTTTTTCACAACCTATTTCCAAAATTTAGGGAACTCTGTCACGACGCTTGGACAAAGCTAAGACTCTCCCCAATGTTTGGGTGTATATGCCCAAAGGTGAATCAAAAATGTGAAAAGATCTTCAAAGAGATCAACTACAATCCATGTGTCGGTAAGTCAGAGCTTGGACCCATTTCACATGCGCTGCTTTTACACATACCAAAAGAAAAGAGATCAAGTCTGTACTCTCTTTTTGTACGTAGTGTAGACTGTCTCCAACTAATTATCACTTTTTGAAATTAAAAAAATATAGTAATTTAATTTTTCACAATCCGATCTACAAGTAATGCTGCAGTAATCCAAATCACTAATGTTACTCTCGTTTGCCAAATATTTGTAAAGTGAGCAATCTTATTAACCTTCACATAAACAAAGTTCCAGTCTTGAACCCACTGCAATCAGTCTCAAAGTATGGAGAATTAATCTTTGTTTTTGAAAGTAGCCTACTCTTCTTAAAATGCATTTAGATGAGTAGATTTTTTAAAAAAGATAATATTTCACAATTTTTCCCCTCATTTTTTTTTACTAGAGAGCTAATAATAAAACCCCTTTTTATAAAGTACAATTTATATTCAATGCTATGATGTGAAAGTTGGCTCTCTAAAGAGGGGAAACATCCAC